>CACRXK020013897.1:0-13567 GCA_902702795.2 Paramuricea clavata
CTTGTGTTACGAGGAATTAAACGTTCCCATGGAGACCAAGTTAGAGTTCGCCTACCAATCACTATTCACCATTTGAAGCTTTTTAGACTGTTGCTTGCGATCCCCAGAACACAAAACTTTGACTGCCTGATGATATGGGCAGCAATGACACTAGCCTTCTTTGGCTTTCTCCGTCTTGGTGAGCTAACATGCAACTCTAAATATAATCCAAATATTCACCTTTCCCGAGATAGCATCGTTTTTTCGCCAAATCTTGGCATAAAAAGCCCTCAATTTATGACTGTTCACATTAAAGAATCAAAGACGGACCCATTCCGGCTGGGCCATACTATCACAGTCGGGGCCACTGATTCTGAGGTTTGCCCTGTGCAAGCCTTGAAAACATATTTTTTGCGTCGGCCCATAACATCTGGGCCTCTGTTTATTCATGCATCAGGAAAACCTCTCACAAAACAAATTTTAACCATCAAAACCCGGCAACTGTTGACTCAAGCGGGTTTCAATGCCGTAGACTATGCGGGCCATAGCTACAGGATAGGGGCAGCAACAACTGCTGCTGAAGCTAAATTGCCGTCATGGCTCATTAAAACGTTAGGACGGTGGTCGTCAGATTGTTACGAACGTTATATAAAGACGCCTCCATCGACTTTATCGGGGGTATCAGCCATGTTGGTCAATACTGCGAACCATTAATGTCTGTTGAACTGATAATGAATGCGCCGACAAAAATACTAAGTTAGTTCATTTAACTCAAAACATGCATGTTTTCCGCTTATATGTGGGTCCTCGTCTATGGGGAATACACGCTGTGTATTTGTGGGGTTAAAGTGCTCCCAATGGTCAACTTCAGGCCCATAGACTCAGATGTATTGAATGTAATCAGTCGAATCGTAGGTACTGTCCAAGGGGATTACCACCCCTTGGTTCAGGTCTATGTCAGAGGGGGTCGCTACCCTTCGGGCAGAGCTCCTATGGAGCATTCAGTCTCTCCTAGCGGGTCTTATATACACCCCCGCGGGATGATCATAAGCTATAATGAGTCGTTGGGATCAGACCATAGTTTAAGTGTAACCGGAGTACTTTACCCCCAAAACCCATTCTCCCACATATTAAATCGTGTTCGCGTTTTCTTGTCTCATATAACAGAGCAATTGAACCATTAAAGCCAATTTATATATACAATTATATAAATTCAAGTTAATGGAGCAATGCTCATTTGCAACCTATTGCTAATGCAACCTATTGCCTACATTTAAATTGTGCAAAGGTGCTTTGTCACTCGGACAGTACAAAGTTCATCTGCCTGCCAGGAGCTGCTTGTTTTTAAAATCTCAAAGGTCACTTCGTGCTCGTCACATGTATGCACATGCACAGGTGATGATACAACAGCTACAAGCCAATGAGAATACAGTTTCCTCAAACCGCCAAAACTGACCAATCAAATTCAGAATAGGCAATGAAAAGTCAAAGCATGCTCGGAATATATCACTTTGTTTAAAGTTTGCAGAGCTATAGGATATATCAAAAGCTGCTCAAATTCTTTAATCCCACCCACCCACCACTTCTGGCCAGAGGTATCCATTCATCCAAAGAGAATTTATTGATGGAAACAGGATGCTGTGTCCACATGAGAAAACATGGTGATCACTAGACAGAGGACTATGCTGCATCGGGGAAATATTAGATACACTGGGAGAACACTTGTACTGAACTTAATTGTACTGTGCCTCCCCAAATAATTATTAGAATATTATATACATTGGTGTTAATTGTTACTTTTATATTTAAAAAAAAATATATATATATTATTGGTTTTCGGGGTTAAAGTGCTCCCAATGGTCAACTTCAGGCCCATAGACTCAGATGTATTGAATGTAATCAGTCGAATCGTAGGTACTGTCCAAGGGGATTACCACCCCTTGGTTCAGGTCTATGTCAGAGGGGGTCGCTACCCTTCGGGCAGAGCTCCTATGGAGCATTCAGTCTCTCCTAGCGGGTCTTATATACACCCCCGCGGGATGATCATAAGCTATAATGAGTCGTTGGGATCAGACCATAGTTTAAGTGTAACCGGAGTACTTTACCCCCAAAAACCCATTCTCCCACATATTAAATCGTGTTCGCGTTTTCTTGTCTCATATAACAGAGCAATTGAACCATTAAATGGTAAAAACGGTGGTAATAAGTTCACATCTAATGGCCGAATATCAGCGTTAACGGAAGTATAGAATTCGTTAAGAGCATTGGAAGCTTGTAAATTGTTTAGGATTTCACCATCGCGTTCTAAGGTGAAAGGCTTTGTTGTTTCGGGTTTGCCAGCATTTTGTTAATGATTTTCCATGAACTTTGTTTTTACAAAATGATTTCTTTCTTTGCTTAATCTCCTCTTGGACTTTATATCTTAAAAATTTCCATAGGGGGGTAGTATGGTTATGGAATGCTTTCTGTCGGTCTTTAATCAGTTTTTTAATACTTGGGGTTATCCAAGGTTTATCGGTTTCATGCCACTTCACAGTTATAGGAGGGAATATACTATTATTATTATTATTATACGTCTTTATTAAAAATTGAAGATGCAACAAACGTGCATCTTTACAGTGCATATAAGATATATATAAATATATATATAGTAATTATTAAAACGTTCAGTGCATATGAGAAGTGTTAATTAGATTATTTACAAATTTAGTATTATTTATAAATTAAATTATTTACATTATAGTTAATATTATATATCGTATATAACAAAATTTTAAAACTAAAGGTCATTAAAAAGACACTTGTTCAAAAATGATTGTTTAAAACGTTGTGTAAACTTTTGGTAACATAAATTGATGATCGCGTTCTCTTAAATTAAAGGTCGTCGACGTTCTTCCGGTAACAACTCATATAGGCAATGTTCAGGATTGTGCATGACCTTATTGAACAATAATCGATCCCTCTCTTCAATCATCTTGGCCATTGAATATTTATTCTGAGTGTATCCATATCGGAATGCACGATTGAGAAACTTGTTGAATTTATCAATGTATTTCGCTTGCAAAGCCGATCCCCATACTTCAATTGCATAGTAAAATAACGACAGGATCAATGAATCGAACAATTTAGTAAGTTCATTTAGTGAATATCCGTAGAATTTACAAACTCTCAGGATGTAAATTCGACTTCCTGCCTTTGACAACAAGCTATCTACCTGCTTGTCCCAACAACGTGGGTTTTCTTGAAAGGTGACACCAAGTAGTTTTAACCATTTTTTACGTCGTATTCCATTAATAAGGGGGGGGGGAGGTATGGCAGGTGAACGAGTACATAGTAACATTTCCCAGGTTTTTTTTAAAGTTGAGTTTCATTCTATTGTTGCTTGCCCAACTCTCAATGTTAGTTACCTCGTCCAAAGCCGAGTCACCAGACGATGTGACAGGAACACTCACTGTTAAATCATCTGCAAACTTGACCAAATTGTTCGTTTGTGGATGTTTGGCTTCAATGTCGTTGACCATTAACGAAAATAAGAAGGGGCCAAGAACTGTACCTTGAGGTACTCCTCTGTTGATATTAACAAAATTGGTAACAGTTCCATCTACAGTAACTCTCTGTTTCCTACACGATATAAAATTAATGAGCCAATTGATAATATAAGGATTAAGATTTGTTGATTTCAATTTCTGTGTTAAAATATCGTGGGGGACGCTATCAAACGCTTTACTGAAATCGAAGGATATTACCCGAATGAAGTTAGCCTTATCGTCTAACCATTTTAGCCAATGATGCTGGCACTTTATCAGAGCTGCAGTAGTGTTCGAGTTTTCCCTATAAGCGTACTGGTTCTTACCGATAATCAATTTTGAGGGATGACGAATCTCTTCTTGAAATATGATCGTTTCGAAGAATCGCATAATAACATTAGTCAACGATATTGGTCTCAATTGATCGCATTCGGTTAACGGAGATTCCTTAGGTAATGGGCTTAGATTCGCTAGCTTCCACATACTAGGTACACGCTGCTGTCTCAAAGAAGAATTTAATACATTTGTAAGAACTGGTGCAAGATAGCAGGCAAAATCCCTCCAAACCCAATACGGAATACCATCCGGATCAGGTGATGTTTGTTTTTGGTCTCATCATAACGTTTTCAACAGTTTTGATGTCAACAGTTGGAACTCGAGTTCCTTCAGGGATTATCAATGGATACGATTAATGGCTTCTGTAAGGTGCGACGAAAATGATGTTAAATCGTCTACCGTTTGATTAGTCCCTAACTCGCCAAACCAGACATGTGTAGCGATCCATCTCCCCAAAGCTTCAACCCCAGACCTTGGATAGCGCCGGATGCGACGTTTGACAGATTTCGTACGTTCTTGAGAATTGGTACTCTCTAGACTGGGTGACCATGTTACAATATTATGGTCTGAGGACCCTAAGGGCTCTAAAACTTGGGGAGGTTCATACAGGTTTGGTTGGTTCGTAATTATCAGATCCAAAATGGCTGTTCCTCTTGTAGGGACTTTGACAACTTGCTTCAGGTTATGACTTGATAATATATTCGATATATCGAAATCGTTAAAATCACCAAGGACTAGACCACAGTTGGGATGTTGGTTGCGTAATGAATCTATTGTTAAAACTAAGTATTCATTAAGTTGGCGGTGGTTTTCTACAGGTAAACCAGGGGGATGATAGACTATGCACGCTGCAATACCAGAGAGCGGTCTGGGAAGGCGGGGAAGGCGAAGCCACAGCCACAGACATTCTAAATTTTCATGTTCCAGGTCCAACCTACGTTTGGCATAGGTGCCCTGTAGTAGATAAGCACAAATTCCTCCTCCACGACGGCTAGAACGGTCTTTACGAAAAATGTTATATCCGTTTATCGAAACGAGTCCATCCTCGATGTCACTGTTCAATTATGATTCAGTGACCGCCACTACACTGGGTTGGCGACAACTTAAAAACAAGGTGAGTTCATCTATTTTTGGAAGCAGCGATCTGGCATTAATACAGCAGAAATTAGGTAAATGTGACTTTGAGGACTTTGTAATACAGACATTAGGTTTGTGTATGACAATATTTTTCAGATTTAGTATGTTAAAGCCACAAGGTCTATGGTGATTTTGGTGAGAAAACAGATGAAAGGTGGTCCAATCGGACTGAGGTAAACAGCACAAATATTCGTGATGTGGTGGTACAAAGAGTTTACCACAAGATTATCACAGACTCGAGTTATTCAGAGACTGAACGAACGATCGCGATATGTTGATGATATTAACATGGCGGTACAGGCATGCAACTGCGCCTGGACTAAGATATGAAAATGGACAGAGCCACATTGATACACATTTAGCAAGTGAGGAAGAGAAGATCAAGACGGATGAAAGAACTATGAAATTTATCAAGCAAGTGGGGGATGATATTCAACCATTAATGCAGTTAGAGGTGGACTATCCATTGAATCATCAAGACAATAAATTGCCGATTCCAGGTACGAAGGTGTGTGTGGAAACTCGGGAGAGGCAAGCTGGAGTCGAAGGGATACGAATAGACACTGCGGTAATAATGTACGAGTTTTACTCGCAAAAGAAGAAGCGTCAAAGGCAGTGATAAATGCAAGATCGGCGGTGCCATGGAATACGAAGAGAACGGTATTAACCCAAGATATACTTTAACGAAATTCTGAATTGCAGTAAACTACTGCCATGGGAAAAGGTTGCGGACAAAATCGAAAAATAACAATGGCGCCCACGCTGATCGGATGCGTGACATATTGCTATCTGATCATGGGCGTACCGTGCGGGAGGGGAAGGGGGCGGAGGGGGCGGCAGGCCCCCCAGTTTGTTGGGCAAACAAAGCCAGTCGGGCAATATTCGCTTCACGCTCGGGCAATGTTGGCTTATTATAAAAATAGGTACGCGACCGCGTACATGTATCTGCGCATTAAAGGTCCAGACACGCCGGACGCGATTCGACAACGCGACGCGATTTTTCGATTTTTACTGACCGATAACTTTGATCCAAGTTTATATTTTCCAAATATTTAGAAGCGCTATAACATTTTAAGTTACTTGGTCTACATATGTTTCTAACTGATTTGCTCTCATTGGCTGTTTTTCAAACTAACTGAAAAATCGCGTCGCGTTGTCGAATCGCGTCCGGTGTGTCTGGGTCTTAAGGTCTGATTCCACGACGGCGAAATTCGTCGCGAGAACTTGTGTCTGCGAAATACGGTGGTTGCACATGAGCGATTGTATTGAATTGTCCCACTTTGTCCGCTTTCGCAGTAAGTAGAAATGTTTCGCATTTCGCCGAGAAAAAAACGCTCGTGGAATCAGGCCTTTACTGCATTGATGTTGCATTCTCGGAATTACATTCTTACAGCAATTGTGCAAAATTGTGCTAGTTGAAATTATATGCCTGCTTCAGATATAATATTTACATTTAACCAGTGACTTCTAAATAAAGAGGACGAGAACCATTTATATCCCGAATCACGGCAACTGATAACAATCATACAAAAATGTTTCTTTTTATCTGGAGCTAAATATCTGCTATTCATACAGTTCATTACTTTTAAGAACAATTTAAAGAAAATAATTAATTAAGGCTGTAAAATGTGTGGATTCAAAGACGTGGGATTAGACGTCTGTACATGGAGTCATGAGCTAATAATAGTTTCTGACATTTAAAACAACAGGGCTACGTTTATCCTATACTTTGTTTTCATAGTTTAGCCTAGTTTCAGAGGCTTCCATTAAATAACAGTCAAGATATATACGCAAATATAATTTGCGTGTCTATCTAAAATTTGTAATTGTTTCGTGAAGATTCAACCATAAAACAATTGCCGGAAATGGAAGCCCCGATTATAAAAACTCAGGGAAAACCCGTGCGGTATGAAATGCGTGGCCTGTGCGTAAACATGTCAATCAAATATCTATAAATATGACGTTTTATATTTGGACATAAGCCTGGTTTCCATTAAATCGTAATTATCGCAAGAACCGCATCGCAAGCGTCGCAACGATTTTAAAAGGGCGGAAATTTTAATAAAAGCTGCGATTTATCGGAAACTTGAGTCACACCGATCACTAAGACTATTACGACAAAGTCGCAAAGATAGACTTATTGCGATTTTTGCGATAGCGATGTCTGCGTTCCGCGACTATTGCGATGATTACGATTTAATGGAAACCAGGCTATAGACTTTCCAAAGTCCGCGGTTCGTGGTTCCTGGAAGCTGCGGACTTTTGTCACCCGCAAGCGCGCCAAAATCACCGGTGCATTTTTGCTCCGGTGACGTCAGTGAATGCTCATTATTATTCTGTACTAACGACGCCATTTTGTAAAATTTATATTTAATATAAACCATTGATAAACAGACTCGCCATCCATTGTGAATACTGTATGGAAAGTCGCATGAACAAAACAATAATGAACAAGACGCTCTATAGAGCGTTAACTGGGGCTATACACCGTACAAACACGCACATAACCGTATATGATTCATACATGCATGCAGTACACAGTTGTTTCACATAAGATTTATGGTTGTCCCTTGGTTGTCCCGAGCTAAGCGGAACTGTCGAATACGAGCGACAAAGGGTTGAAGATTAAACTTTTCAGTTACAGTTTTGTTCACTCTGTTTTGAACTATATCAACATGTAACAGTGCTCTGTCTATCATGCAACCTACTTTATTATTTTAATGTCTTATATACCAGTCGATTTTGCTTGTCAAGAGGAGAGTGCTGCCGCTCTCAAATTGGCTAGGTTTGTATTGCTGGTAGGTGGCTCAGTTTTGAAGTTTCTGTTAATATAATGAGCCCAGCTCATGATTTTATACAATCAGACACAGTACCAATGCGGCCTATACAAACAAAACTCCCGGCGTTAGTCCACCGGCTAGGATTTATAAACAGCGCTTTAAAACGTTAAAAATAAAATAGTTTGGGGCCTTTGGGCACAAAATACTATCAAAATGAAGAGAGAAGTGAGACAAATCCACTGGTATACGGCCGAAAAAGAGAAAACCAACGATACCAAAGTTATCAAGGATCAAACGTACTGCATTTTTTATAATTAGTTGAATAATTTTGAGCGATTCGTTCGCAATACAATTTCGCGTGGATTTTACTGTAAAGATAAAGGCCATAAATTGCTAGAATACTGTTGTTTAATTAGTGATACATTTGACACCCGTAAGTACAATTTCTTACGCTGAATCGAACGCTGGTATTTTTTATCTTTATTGCGCATTAGGCATTACAACTTAGTACAAGGTCAAGGACAAACATACTGCGACTGAGTGTCAACATGAATACGTATTGCAAACGATTTGTAAACAATACAATTTCGCTTGATTTTGAATGGCCATAAATCGCTAGAATACCGTTGTTTAGTAATACATTTGACATCCGTAAGTACAATTTCTTACGCTGAATCAAACGTTGGTATTTTTATCCTTATTGCGCCATTAGCCATTACAAATACAATATATTTCACCGCACTGCAGTTTTCACGTTTCCACAGCTATTAACAACAATTTAATATAGGGACTGTTGTTGGATAAATTTTATATTGATATGACTTCTCGTAAAGTAGTTATCTATTACAGTAAAAGTAAGTTGTGTAGTTGCTGCCGAAGGCAGCACTCCTAATCTTGACATGAAGGTTTCTCCAGAGTTCACTCGACCCAGTCTTTCGCGCCGATCTATGTATTGTCGAGATCTCGATCTTGTGTCTGTTAAGATGTCGTAAATCCGGGGGGGAACGGACGGGGGGAGTGCGAGAAAATATTTATATGGCTATATGCAAATTTATTCTGGATCTGCACTTGATGCAAAATATACGAACATTTCTCGAAGAAACCGGGTAAGTTTGGCTTTATTTCTTTGTGCTAATATCCATCAGGGCCATGAACTGTTTAGCGTTCATTCTGGAGGCAAGCAATGTGCTTTTATGTCATGAGTTCACGGCGCTTTTTATAGCCCGAAATATTCCCATTGTCCGCATGGTCGTTTAGAACATTTGATAATGTCTTATAAATACAAGGAGACAAGAGTAGTACTTAAGAGCTCTGAAGTATTTCATGAATTTACCGGCAGATCTATTCGTCAATAATGCCTTAGTCAGTTTTAATATTTGTTTAATTGTTTGTTATGTGCCAAGACGATGAGTATAGTGTTCATTTCTAGATGTTTATAGTTTTAATAACAACACGCGGAATGTTGTTAAATCAGGCTTACTGTGATAAGATCCCTAGAGCAACCCAGTGTGGATTGTTCTCTGCACATATTGACTTTATACCAACAATATGATTACATGTAATAGTATGTCGACTGATTTTTGTATAAGATTTGACTTTGTGTTTATTGTTAGCATAATATGAAATAATCCTACCAGCCTACATTCATATATATAATATATTCATCTGGCTGTGGCATTACATTTCACAGTGTATTATATTTTTCGATAATGCTCACAATTAGAAATGTCAACAAATAGATATTGTCTCCCCATCAGCATATTTTTCGGTTTTTCTGTGATATGGGCAGTCTTGAAGGTGGCATTAAAACAATAATTGGAACAAACCCCGACTTAGGGCCTGTTTACATGGAAGTGAGTTAACCGGCAAGGCGAGTTACTCGCCCAGGCGGGACAAACAAGTGCTCTGTTTATATGGAACCGAGTTATACTCGGCATTTGTCTCATGATTGCCCATGACAACTGGCCATATGCATGCTATACTGATAAACCTGCATCTATTTGAATAATGCAAATCATTAAAAACTTGCATAGCATGACCTGTTCCTATGGCTACCTTCACCACTGACCGTATTATAATTATACAACAGCTAGACGTTATAAGCATTGAAGATATTCATATAAAACCGCCCATGCCAAGAAAGTAGAATTAGAACTTTCAGCCGCCCTTTGACTTTGTGCAAGATGTTTGATATTCAAATTGCATTTTTCCTACCTCCTGAACAGGCGTCTTAAGGGCTGTTTGCATGATGGAAGAAGGGATGCTTTTGATGTATTAAAATATTAGTCACTAGGCTAAACGAAAGTTCAAACGCTCAAATGTAGAGAATTAGTTCAAATGTAGAGAAGATCGTGTGGTTCAAGAAGGTTATATTATGCTTGAACAGGCAACCTTTCGTTTACAGTTAACTATACCGTAATCCATCTCTAGAAAATAGTGAAATTTTTTGCTGAATCATGCATCGTGAATTATTTAAGCACATCAAAATCATCCTGCCTCATATCTCCTGGCAAAGCGGGATCATATAAACAGCCCCTTATTCAGCAAATTGTGCATGCTGCCTTTAATCCCTTGGGGGTGAGGCAGCATTTTCCTTGCGATAGTAACTTCTAGTTTACTGTAAGTTATAATTTTACCTTGAAATTGTCTTTGCCTCGTTTATATTCAGATTCAGTATATTATGATCGTGCACGGGAATTCGACGATCCAAATTTCGGATTTTCAGAGTCGTGCACAAAGAAAAACGCATTAACTAAACTGGCAAGAATGTCTAGAGTTAGACACAATGCAAAATCCATAAAAACAGCTACAATTCGTTGAAAATTTTAACGAAATTGTTTGAAATATTTTGGCCACTCCACGAAAGGCCCCAGCGAGTAACTAGTGAAATTGACATGGTGAACGCCCACTATCTCATAATTGATTTTCGCGCCAAATTTTTCAGTAAGATTCAAAATCAGGCAAGTGACACAAGTCGCTCGCTTCCGTCTTTCTCCAGCGCTTCCTTCTTGCTACGCGCGGTCCCTAGCGAGCGACTTGGGCAAGTCTAATTTGCACAGTGCATCGTGTACGTTCTTGTTGTAGAACTTGTGTTGCTCCAAATCGAGTATGAAGTAAAATCAGGAGCATACTGTCACAGGCTAATTTTGTATTTTAATACCTCTGGAAATATCAAGGCTTTAAATTGGTACCCCTATCTATCACAAAAAGTAACAAATCCAAAACGAAGTATGAGGACTAATATTTTTATATATATATCATTTCACAGATTAAAAGTATTATTCAAGAAATATGTCCATTTTGATCTTAACGTGATACAAAAATACTAAATAACATGCAAAATTCAGTGCCAAAGAGGGATTTATTTTGCGGTAGTTAAATATGTAAACATATGTTCTCAAACTGACAGAGTTTAATACCAATTAAAGCTCGCAATGCTATATATTTGGTTTGATACGAAGATAAAATAGTAAATACTCATAATAATTACAATATGTCCATGACCTTACTCAAAAATTTAGATTATTAAATCACATAATGGAACAACTTGCAATTTGCTACGCTCACTCGTTAGCAATAGTTCTCTTCAACCCTCGAAATAAATTACATATTTCCGCACAACCATGTATAAATATCCTCTATACATTCCAGTTTACCTTTAATTTGTCAAGTGGTAGGCACAATATTAGTCCTTTTGATTTGTTATTCCCTTTCCCCAACACGGGAGTGATAGGAGCTTGAAAAAATGACAGTTGAATACTTGCGTGTAATTTGCTCGGAGCAATTTGCAATCAACATTGCAAGATTGATTGCAATGTTGCAATACTCATGGGAACAGAACATCCGGTTTGACTGTAAAAGTTATATCAAAAAGACTGCTATAGAAGAAGATTTTATCAAAATAAAGTCAGGATAAAGTCTATTAATAGTTTAATACCACGATTACTAATGATTACTACTCTTGAAAGCTTTTCGAAAGACGCCATCTTGTTTTAAAGCTGTTCTAGCCTGCGAACAGGCCTTCAAAACAAGGTTGACGGACTTAACAACTTAACTTAACTTACTTAACTTTACTTTACTTTACTTTACTTTACTGACTGACGCGATAGCAATATATCTGCGCTACGCGCAGATACAAAAACATATCGAGCGACTGGGAAAGCAAGAAATGGCGCAATTTACAATACAGGTAATTGATCATAAAATATTGCATTAGTATTTGCCTTGTTACACTCGAATTTCTGCGCTTATTTAACACCGGAGTAGGGTATATACTGTGAGAAATAGTGTTACAAACAAGTTACATACTTGGTAAAACTTTTCTGCTTTTGTTTTGGCTCAAAATGCACTACGCGTGGTAATACACGGTATTGTTTATAGTCATGAGATTGTCTTTACCCAGCCAATGACGTCAGATAATGTATTTTGTGGCATAAATTAGCATACGCATAGCTTACTTTCAAAATGGCGAACAACTGTTCAAATTTTCACAAATTCAATCAAATTTTATCAGCAACTAAACGCGACAAACCGGTCAAAATATGAAATTAAATATTCCGTAAGTATACCTAATAGATATAAGTAATAAAAATGTTGGTTGCCAATGTCCTTTAAAGTTTGTAGTTTGCACTCTACTCAAATTCAACATTCCTGATTTACAAGGGCATTTTTGTTCTCAATTTGGATACCGGTCACGTGACCAAACACCAAGTCTAATATTTCTATGAGTTTAATTTATTATATTCTATATTATATTCTAAATTATGTTAGAGAGAAATTCTGTTATAAAATATTTTTTCAGATAAGGACTAACATATCTGACATTTCACAAGATAAGTTCTACCAACCAAAAACAGTAGAAAATATAGAATATAAAATCCATTAAACTGCACTCCTTAGCTTGGCGCCATATTGAATTAACAGCATCGTCGAAAAAGGGCTAGGGACAAGGTGCTCTACCGTAACTGAAATAGCCTTCACCGACTTCATTGTACCCAAAACAAAAAACAAACAATGGCCTGGGTACAAGTATCTACACATCTACAGCCTGTTTGCAGGCAAACAAGAAAAAACATCACCTGAAAGTAGACATTTCTGTGACCTTTGTATATCCATTAACTGACTACCATTACAGTGCCATATTTACCCATCATAGTCTCTTTGTATCCATTTAGTATAGCCACAAATATCCATTACTGACCATACCATTCCATTCTTTTATTTCGACTGAAGCATCCAATTTCATCACTGTCTTTGTCATTTGATACATTTTCTTTAAATTCACGGCTTCATGATATTACAGTCTTTGGTGCATTGTCATGGTCGGAAAATTAAAGTATTTCCTCATGTATTGTTGTTTGAGGTGTTTTATCACATGGTAACATGACATTTTATAAATTACTATTCCATCACCATGTTCAGTAATGATCTGTAAAACAAAGCAAAACAATCATTAATTCAGATATAAAATTTAAACCATTTTGTTGTGCTGTACCCTGAAGCATGCTCCACTCAAGTATTTTACTGTCCAACGCCGGACGATTTTATGCTTCGTAATGAGACAGTGTCCCCCTGATTAATAAAATTGTCTGACGTTAGACAGAGTTGGTAAAGTATGTAAATTACAGTGCAAATCAACTTAATGGCTAACAGTGCTGTTCACATGATCACAGTTTGTCAGGACAGGATAAAAGGTGGGATGATATTCATGTACTGAAATAAGTCACTAGGCTTGAACAAAAAGTTCAAAGACGGTTTTAAAAGAACTGAAACTATGTTGTGTACATGATCTCATAGTTAAGATTATTA
>CACRXK020013898.1:0-13566 GCA_902702795.2 Paramuricea clavata
CTCTACCAAATGCTAAGGGGCAGCAAACAACCTGTGACCAAGTTTTTGTCAGGGTTTTGTGTTCTCTGCCCTCACAGTATGACGGTGGAAAGATGTGTGTCAACGTACAACATGTTATTCTCCAACCTGAGAATGGCCACATCTGAAAAAACACTGAATGATAGGCTATTGATTCACTGGAATGGAGTGCCAACATCTCAGTTTGACCCCAGTCCTATGGTGCAAGAATTTCTACAGAAAAAACAGAGGCGAATGAATCTTCCTAATCTAAGTTCATATGCGGAACGTGACTTCGTAAAGAAGTTTTTTACATCGGACTGCTGATTGATAGATTACATGTATATAGTGGTATACTGTATAGACGAGTTTCACTAGCTGCCTGGCAATTATATATAAGTGAGAAAAAGATGTGTTGACAACTTGACATTATTTTCTAAATTTGACCATCATCTGCTGCCCTAGAGCGAAACCCATATTTAAGCTAGTAGCCGCAATTTTATAGACTTTAGTAGATTTTTTTCAGGTCCCCTTTTTACGTTATTTTTGGTCCCTTGGGAAAGATGTCCCACCCAGTTACATATCCTTAAAAGAGGCCCTGCCAACTGTCCACTCTCTTTGCGTTTAAAAATATGCAGAATATAACGCCTTCAAACGTGATTTGCTTAAGTTAATTGATGTCTGTTAGTTTAAGTTTGAAGCTCGCAGAGTTTCCACAGAAAGAGACGATATTTGACCGAATAATTGCAGAATTTTTAGTCAAAATAGCCGCCATCTTGAATATATTTAGTACCGGGTAATTGATCTCGGAACTTGTTACCCGTGCCTCGGAACTTTTTACTCGCGCCTCGGAACTTGTTACCCGCGCCATGTTCGCTGGACCCGCGCCATTTTCGCTGGACCCGCGCCATGATCTATTGACTCGCGACCCGCGCCATTTAGACTATCCCTTTTTGTTGTCGTGATGATGACTCCAAAAGCCACGCTATTTAACAATTAGTCGCCGAAGGCGAGGTGAAGGCGAAGTGAATATAGTCTTGTAATCACCGAGCCTGAGGCGACTAATTGTTTTAGTATAAATTTCCAGGTGTTTAAAAACAATAATCCACACAACTTTATAAAATTTCACTTCAAATAAATTTATTTTCACTATAAATAGTTTGTTTACAAAATTTAAATCTCAGACACGGCTCTGTGTCGCGTTGCGACTAAGCCAGTTTTTTTCCAAATAAAAGCACGTAAAATTTAATATTTTACCTTGAAATATTTTCAAACCATATTTTGTAGCTTGTTTGGGTTTTTTCGGAATGCTATCTTCTTTAATTCAGTTGGCAATTTCCTCCTCTGTTACTACGGCAAAACGAGCAGCCATTTTGAAAAAAAAGCTATAGTCACTGACCATTGACTATCACTTCAGAGACAGTGAATCTTGACAAATCAGAATGCAGAAAAATCAATAGTCACCTGGATATTTATACTAATGATCCATAGTCAGGAAATCAGTTTATAAAATAACATGAATATAACGCGTGTTCTGATTGGTCGAAACCCGTGTTTGGATCAGGCCATCCAAACACGGAAGACTATCGTGTTGTTGTTATTTTATAAAACAATTACTTTATGGTTTCCGTGTTTGGATGGCCTGATCCAAACACTTGGGAATGTTGCTCGAGGTAAGAAAAGCGGGCAAAATCACTCGCCTTCGGCTCGTGCTTTCGCTCGCTTTTCTTAACTCTCGCAACATTCCCGCGTGTTTGGATCAGGCCATCCAAACACGGAAACCATAAAGTAATTGTATATTACTAAATCTAAGGAATGAATTTTTTCTGTGTTGGTGTAATGTACTCAGGTGAACTGTGATGCTTGTGATGTTACTCTGAGTGTATATCCACACCGGACAAGCTTGAAAAATATGCCTGGCCACGATGGGAATCGAACCTACGACCCATGGAATACCAGCCCAAAGCTCTGCCAACTGAGCTACGCAGTCAGGTCGGTTCGAACATGCGATATTTCGGAACTGAGTTTAGTTTCTTCGATATCGATGTAATCTAGTAATAATGAATTTTTGGGCTGATATTCCAGGCGTCGTAGGTTCGATTCCCACCATGGCCAGGCATATTATTCAAGCTTGCCCGGTGTGGATATACACTCAGAGTAACATCACCAGCATCAAATCTAAGGAACGTTTCCTCAGAATCTAAGGAATTCAGACAAGCGCGCGAGCAAATGTAAGGTTAGCGCACTGTGTCAAATGTCGCCAGGGCTGTAAATACTCGTTACAATTGTAATGAGTTACTGTGTACTCGTCACATTTGAAGTAATTTTAACCTGTACTTAATTACGTTTTTAGAAATGTAACGAAAAACGTAATTAATTACAAAAGCAAGGAACGTGTTCCTTTTCCAAGGAGCAAATTGAAAATTCCTTTTCTTATCATGTTAAAAATAAGAAATAAAAAAATACAACGTTACGACAAAAATTAAGAAAAATGGCTGAAATAATCTTCAACGAGATCACATGACATGATAGCCTACATGAAGTACTATTTATTGCGAAAGTGGAACTACAATTTGTTCCGAGGCTCAGAGCGCCAAATATTGGCAAATAAAGTTTTAAGTTTACATGCTTCGATTTGCATGTCAAATGTTTTAATATATTGAAATATCATCTTGATCAATTCTTGCAAATTTCATAGTTTATACCGTTTTTATTTACAACTTCTGTTTAAGATACTGTGTTATAATATATATAGCAACAATTTGCCGGTAAAGGAATTTGTAATTGATTCCTTTTTTCAGAAGTATAATTTTTTCATTGTACTTAATTACATTTTAGAACAAGTAATTGTAATCAGGAATTTATTACATTTTAAAGCAAGTAATTAATGTAATTGGAATTAAATCCTTTTTTAGTGGTAATTTTGCCGCCCTGAATGTCGCACAAAAGAACATCTTGCCTAGTCTAGGTCGATCTGTCCGTAGCTGGACATCGAGCTGCGAGATCCCTCCACTTGTCCGGGTGCTGGCAACCTCGTACCCAGGCTCTTTCCACTAGGAGCGTAGTGGAAAGAACCTGGTTACGAGGTTGGGATTCTAGGCCACTGTCGCTGCCTTTTCTGCTTTTCCCAGGTCATTTGTGTGTTTCTGTTTCAGGTCGACCACAATTGTTTCTCTCCTTGTGGGGACTTTGGGGGGAGTAACACCCTTCCATTGATCACGGACTCGGCAATGTCTCCTTGACTCTGCAAATTGTTTCGTAGTCAGTGAAAGTAATAGCTATAGCAAAAAGTAATAGCTATAGCAAAAATTTTCCTAAATTTACAAAAATTACGGAAAAAGTTAACGAAGTACGATACATTAATGGAAAAGTTTGCATGTAAAAAATGACATGCAGGCGGAAAAAATTTCGCCTCATTCTTGCAACAATTTTGGGGAAATTTCATTTTGAATTACCGACCGAAATGTAAAATCAGTACGATAAATTCGCGCAATAACTTATTGAGATAGATGAACCTAAACCTAATCTAACCCAAACTCTAACCCTTAACTCTAATATAATCTTAATCTAACCCTAATCTAATCTTAATCTGAAACTAATCTGAACTTCGTAATCTTTTATTTTAATAATCTTTTTTTTTAATTTCCACTCAAATTTTTAAGCTGCAAATTTTAGAGTTCGACAACTGTCTCTCTTAAAAATTCTGGAAGTGCGACCAGGATATCGATCGACATTGTGTGCTTTTGAAGAACAAAATATCAATTAGCAAATTATTGGTTGTAAGTGTGGCATTTTTGCCAAAATATTTCCAGTTAACCCTACGCATATATATGTCTGCTTGCTTTAGATAGAGCAAAAATTATAATCAGAATGTTTCCATATAGGCATTGTTTCCGCCCCGGATCGAACTGGGGATCTTGCGCCTGTTAGGCGCACGTGATGACCACTTCACTACGGAAACCTGCATGCCGAAAGATGTTAGACGATGGCTAATTGATTGTCAGATGTGGAAGTTTTACTAGCAAGAAAAGTACATCATAGACCATGCAAAATCGGCGTGCCGTTCTATTAAATTCACAAATTAATTAGACGTTAATATGCTACAAAATTTCTTCGTGGTGTAGTTTGCAGCAGCACATTGACAATCAATCTCGTTTTTTCCCCAATTAATCAATCTTGAGCTGAATCGGGGGCAACAGCTGTCATATATTCTCACCGGGAGTTTTCTCTTACAATACCAGTTAGTCATCCATATACACCACGTGATTGTCAGCCAGTATAAAAGTAGCACAAAATCGGTATTTTTTAGCATTTGCAGATTTGGTTACGTCGAGCATGATGTGAATTAATCATCCTCCTCAACCGGCTGCACTTGGAATAAGGTATCTGTTTGTTGTCTACCGAATTTAAGTGGGTCGTCCCTGTCCCCGCGAGTTTCGAGCCTACTAAATTTTCTTTGGCATCACGTACAATTTGTTACAACGGCATTTATACTACACATCGCCTTGCGACCACTGCAAATTTTGCAAGCAGAAAATGCTCTATACTGATAGTCTAATTGTTAACGTTCATGCGGGACTGCTCATGGCATACCTGCATGCATGTTTTCCTATTTTCCACACATTTTCTTAGGTACAGGTTTTGAAGTCATACCTGTTGTATTACTTGTCGAGCTCACTGCAGGCACCTAATTGTATTTTGCTCGTTCGTTTCAATCGTTTGTATTTAAACGGATCCGTATTAATACGGAATTATAGCGAGTTCAAATGCACCAAAGGCTAACGTTGTCCATGGCATATATTTTGTTCCATTCTCGCGGGGTTTCAGCGTTTCCTAATGTGCGGTCTGGCGAGGTGGGTACAGTAATCAATACCCTACACATGTCTACGACGTGTCTTGTAGATGCGTTCTGGAAACGTGTACTCCGGAGTGTGACTGGGCATATGCAATGTGCCGTTTAAATGTATTAGCTTAAGCTTTTGGCTCCCGCAGAGTACGCGTGTTGTCTATTCTCATGTGTTAAGTGAATAGTTGTTTTGGATGCCACACCGTAGCGCGTTAGTAACTGCTTTTGCTCACAATCCTCCAAAGACTAAGCTTACAATGTGCATGCTTTGTTTTCCTTTTGCCGACTTGTGTTCTATTTTCCTCTCGGTTGTGCATGTTCTGTCCTCTATCTCGTGGTTTTCGTCGTTAGTTTGCTTTATTTTCTAACTGTTACATTCGTTTAGAGTCTTTCTGCATGTATGCATTCTTTCATGGTCATTAGGTTTTTCTTCCATGCATGCATGCTTTGTTTGCCTCTATATTTACTGCCGGGGTATCTTTAAGGTTTTCAACATTCCCGAATATTTTAACTGGCGTGGGTTGTATTTACTCGTTCTTCGTTTTTGAAACGACGCCGTTACTTATATCACGGCCACTTTTCGAGATTTTTAACCCTCGTTTCGTTGGTTTTTGGCTGGTAATCTTTTTCAGACTCCGCCTCATTATTTGTCAACTCGGTTGATTAAAAGCGTTTTCCTAATGTGCGGTCTGGCGAGGTGGGTACACTATTCAAAACCCTACGCATGTCTACGACGTGTTCTCGTATTCAGGCGCGTGTTGGAGACGTATAATTTTCCAAAGTTTGACTGCTTTCGTACGTTTATGTGTTATCTGCGTTTTACCTTTGATTCCGTCGCAATGCCGTTTGTGCGCAATTGTTTGTGGAAGGCAGATATTATACATTTGGCCGTGATATTCGTAGTTTTTGCTCTGGGCCCATGTATATATATATATATATATATATATATATATATATATATATATATATATATATATATATATATATATATATATATATATATCCTAAAATTAATTATTGCTACTAAAGTTTCACGCCTTATTCAAGACGATCTTCAGGCAATTAATTCAGTGTATGTTTGATTCGTCAACATCAACGGTTGGTCGCTGACGCGGAGGCATGTCTTGAGGCATGTCTCTGGGCCCATGTATATATGTATATATATCATCGCCAGAAATTTGAGACGTTGCAACTGAGCATGCTCGTAGCTCAGTAAATAAATATGGCTGGCATGCTACTCATTTTATATAGGGAAAGCGAATTTTTCGAAACTTGAGCGTCTTAAATTACAAACAAACGGTTTGCCAACGTATGAGCGGTACAAAAAAATCATCGGTAATCAAACGTAGTAAAAAGCAAAGCCATTACATACCGTTAAGTGCGTACATTTTTATTCGGATTCTGTGTCGACTTGAATGCTAATATTTATATAGTTCTAGTCCCAAATCGCCCCAAGATGAACCCTTTATTCCGAATTGTCATCGTCGCCTTTCTTCATGTCATATTTGCCAACCTCCTGTCGTAAACAACAAATGATGAAGTATTTCTCGTTAAATTTACAAGGTGATATAAATTTTCTAACACCGTGCATTTTAGCAGTAAAAAACATGAAAATCCATGGTTTGTAATAAACAAAATACGTACCAAACGCCCGTAAATATTGTTAAACTGACATTGATTTTTTGCAAAAGATCGGCCATGTCTAGTATCAACAAGAAGCTTAGAGACCAAGCTTTCTTTACAGTGAGGTTAAATGCGGATAAAGGTTGTTAATTGTGGGCAAAATGCGTCATTTAACCACATTTAACCTCTGCTAAAGCCATTTACCACCCATATCCAGTCGTTCGCTTCGCGCCTTGCAGCGCCAAAATTTGAACATGAATATGCAGTTATGCAAATAAATGTCTGAACAGTCTGACATTCTAGATAAATTCGATTTAAATAAATTTGTGAAAATAATTTCACTTTCCTCTGACTTATGTCTTAGCTTTGCAAAAAAAGATTCTGTGAACACCCATGATATAGCGCTTACGATTGACATCTCGAATGAGCATTTACGAAGTTGGTACGATTTAACACAAAATGGATCATTGAGCAAGTATTCGTTTGTAGAAATCCTAAATGCGTTTATATCAAAGCATGGAGTTCAACTGCACGAAAGCGAAAGGATTAATAACATACTTAGAAAAAGATGTGGGGATGCAAAAAATAAATGTCGATCGCTTAATGGACGTTTAAGGACTGAGTATCTTGCTAAAGTTAAGCATATTACTGTTTTCAAACATGAAGTAATTAATGCAGCTGAGACTCAACAGCTACTAACAGAAAACAACGAATATGTCAAATCATTATCAGAAGAAAATCGAAAACTAAAAGAAAGATGTGAAGAGCTGTGGGCAGCAATTGAAGATTTAAAATTTAGCAAGACAGCAACTGAACAAAAACTGGACAGTAAACAGGAAGACTATGAGTTAGTTTTCGAGCAAAATAAGGAACTGTCGGGTTATCTTGATAAAGCTAGATTTTCTGTTGAGTTTAAAAATTCAGGGAAAGAAATCTTAGAGGTTGGGAGAAGGCAACAAAATCGGAAACTGTTGGAGCTTAAAACATCAGTAGAGAAAAGCTTGTGGTTTGCAGAAACATTCGGACTATCATTAAAATCAGTGTCATTCACTGACAAATCTGGGTCAGACCATTCCTTGACATACTGCAACGTGCCACAAAGAAAGAGCTATAAGGACTTCTCGGAAGAAGAAAAGACCACGGTTAAAGAAATCTTATTAATTGTTGACAGGTTCTGCATAGGGGAAGGTGCTTACCACGAATTAACTATGATACCCGCTGGCATGGCATTACCACGTTCCTACCTAATCAAACAATGCAAAGAATCATTGAATTCGATTACCCACATAGAACACACACCAGGAGAGGCTGAAGGGGCCCAACTTAACTTCTACGATGCCCTTAGTAATGAGATCAAGAAACATGTAAGAAAATGTCTAAAAATTATTATAATTATTATAATATACTGAATATAATATCTCTATAGTATGTTTTGTAATTGTTAGACTTTCTCTGTTATTTTACTATTCGTAAAATTCTGGTAACAAACTATAGGTCTATATATTAAAAATGAGTAAAAATATCAGCTTTTACTACCTTCATCATTAAAAACAGTAGCAAATATAGTCATTGTCTATCTATTTTTCAGATGCAAAAGTGTACTCTTGATGGCCTGGATATCCCAGTGAAATACAACATTAAATTTAGCGGGGATGGGGCTAAAATGACCCGATTAACCGGGTTTATTATAATTTCATTTTCAATTTTGAATGATGGGGGAACTGCAATGGCATCTAAAGGTAAGTTATTTCTTTCCTATATAATACATGTGATACTATGCATGTATACTATGTATGTATGTATGGTATGTATGCATGTGTGGTATGTATGTGTGTATGTGTGTATGTATGTAAGTGCGTACATATACAGACCGCATGTCTTGTTTTTTTTTCTGGCCTTCTAGGGAATCATACAGTTGCTGTGATAAAAGGACAGGAATCTTATGAGATTCTTAAATCTTCTTGTGCAAGGATCTTTAGTGATGTTAACAAGATAGTTGAGGAGGGATTCATTAAAGTCAATGAAAATCAAGTACCTGTGGATATTTTCCTTGGCTCAGATTACAAGGTGCATACGGCATTTCCTCTATTTAGGCCCCAGCCTCTTTTTAGCCCGCATTCTGATAAGCCCCAACCCAAAAGCTAGCACGTAAATTAGCCCCCACCCTCTACTTAGCTCCTACCCTCTATGTAGAATTAGCTATTTTACAAATAAAAATTGATATAGTGGAATATGTTATGTAATTTACCATGTTCAAGGAACCAACTTTGGATGAAAATTTATTAAGCCCCTACCCTCTATTTGCCCCCCCCCCCTTCCAATAAGCCCCCACTCAAAAGGTGGCAAAAGAAATGAACACCCAGGGGGCTGAATAGAGGAAATACGGTAGTTATTATTTTTATGGACAAACTTCACTCACATTTCTGTTACATATTAAATTTATTAAAATAGTCAAGCATCTTGATGAGTGACCCCTCTTTATTGTTCTGTTCTGGGTAATCTAAATGTTTTACCCAGCTGGCCTATTTTCTTGTACCATGCTATGCTCTGCCAGGTGATATTTTTCTTACACCGGATATTAAATTAGAGCTGAAACCTCACATCTTAATGGGCAATGTTTAATTTTAAATTGGAACCATTTAAGGTGTTGTAAAGCTGGAAAAAATAAACTTGTAAGCATGGGATGCCAGTAGAATGTTTGTTTTGTATACTAATCTTCAATGATTTGTTTAAATAAATAGTTTCTTCTGTTGTTGTTGGGAATGAAGGGAGCATGCTCCGACCATGCTTGTATCTGGTGCAAAATCCACAGATTATTAAGGTATAAATATATGCAAAATTGGTGATGCATATATAGTGTATGGTTTAGGCCCCGTTTACACTATACCGGATTACTATCGTAGCGGGTACAATTTAACAGCTAGTGAAGTTCTGATGAAATTTTAAACGACAGTGACACAAAGAGACGTACAAAAACTACCAAATGAGTAAACCTTTGTTGGTAAACATTGCTCGTAAACAGCAAACTAAGATGTCGTGACAAGCGAATCCGGTATAGTGTAAACGGAGCCTTAATCTACAGTGTACACGACTATATAAAATAAACAATCTAACCTTTTCCTCCTTTGACTTTCAAGATACGATATGACAAAGTCACAAGATTTTTATTTGATTGGTGATATTAAAAGAACACTGGAGGATATTAAAGCATGCTGCCTGAAGAAACAGTTTTCCTGTGAACGCCCTCCACTTCTTAATATTCCCGTGGAGAATATCGTCCTCGATGAACTCCATTTGATGTTGCGAGTTACAGGTAATTTACTGTACGAGACATATTTGTCGCCCAAGCCGGAAAGAATGTGGCAGTGCAAGCTAATAATTAGCTTAATGTATAATTAATTTTGAATAATGTGTAATTATTATTTAATCTTCTTCAGATAAGCTCATTGATAATTTAGTGAAGGAAGCACTACAAAGAGATTTCAAGCAAAATTTGAACAAGGCTCCTCGTGATCGTCGGTCGTATCATCTTGACAATCTTATTCAAGCCATTTCAAGTTGTGGTGTGTCATTTTCCGTATGGGAAAAGAGAAACGCTGATGGAAAGGGTAGCGGCACATTCGACTTCACTAGTTTAATGGGTAATGACAAAAAGATTTTGCTTGAAAAGCTTCCTCAAAAGTTGGAAGGTGTTATCAGTCCAGCTACAAGTGCTACTGTGATCAAGATATGGGAGGTTTATATGATTTTGTAATTTTATAAACTCTTAAAAGATATCATTCTTGCTATGTCACTGATAGCAAATAATTCCTTTTTGATAGAATTTCAATGACATATATCAGAACTTCATACTGAAGGAAGACATATCAGAATCAGAAGTAAATTTATATTTTACAAAGGTACAAAATTATAGAAAAAAGGCATGCAGTTTTAGCAAAATAACAAGAAAATATTTCAGGCTTGGGTCATCACTCATGGGGTTGCTTTTATAGGGGGGTGGGCCAGTTTGCAAATTTTTTGGGAGGTGGGGGGGGTGCAAAATATTTTTAGTGTGGTGCAAGCAATTTAGGAGGGCTGCAAAAATTTTTGGGGGATGTCCAACCCCCTGCACCACTCCAGAAAATCTGCCTATGGTAACCAGCAATGTGCACCTGCCCTACACATCCAATTTTTTCAGTATAAATATTTCACTCCAATCAATGCCAGTGACTCTAGTTGTATTTCTTTTTTTTGCCATTAACAATTAGGCTACAGCCTGGGTAACATTATTTTTATCACTTGGTGGACAGCTGGAGGGGTATGGAAAACAATGCATCACACCCTATATTCATGCAATGGTCTATCATGTGCCTCAGTTTATGAAGTTGCACAAGGGAATACGAAACTTTTCAGGGCAAGGTGCTGTAAATGAATTTGTTTTATATACAGTGTAGATACAGTACATGTATTATAGACATTACCAGACATTACTCAAACACTTGCCACAAATGTAAAATTTTTACTACATGATGTAGATTGATTGATTGGTGTTTATACAAACTTTAGGTGTTGAAAAACTGAATGACAATTGCAGGAGAATTCATTTAGAAAAATCCAACAAATGGGATGCTGCGAAGGACGTTTTGCTTGCTGAAGAAAGGCTAAAAAATTTAAGCCACCTGCAGAGAACACCAAGGCCATATAAAAAAAAGGCAGATGAATACTGGTCTACGGGAATTAAGGAAAGTCGGAGCAAGCGGCCAAGATTACGTGACCAAGTACAGCCTAGCGAAGCAGAGATGGACGAAGAAGATATGTCCACACTTACTGCTAACGAACTTCGAAAGCGCCTAAAAGATATGGGCATCAAAACTGCAGCACGAAATATCGACCGACTTCTAGATATGTACCATATAGCTATGCAGTGATCATTATAAAATCCTGTTCATGTTATTTAGAACAAATACATGTACTTGAAATATGTATGTGTACATTTATGTTTTGGAACTGTTTAAAATTACATTGTTCACGCTAATTTAATCAGTGTTTTCAAACACAACTTTGGACAAACCTGGCAAGAAAAGTACAGTTATTGTATATGAATAATACATAGTTATGTGTATTATGTACAAGCCTAGTTTTCCAGAACTGGAAACAAATATGTTAAATATAATTTGAACGTTCTGTATTAAAAATGCAACCTATTGTCAGTTTTATTTATTTACAAAATAATGTGTATATACTATTAACACTATACACTATCCATGTTGCAAAATCGTTTTACAATCGATAATACAATTTTTTCTATAGGATATTTTGGTGCCTTCTTTAGTTCTCCATTTACAATATTGTGAACCTAGAGGGACTCCAAGAAACAATCGGCTTTGCCTTGATAGGGAAATCAACGCATATGCCTTCACCATGCTGGTTGAGAACATAATACCAATCATGTGGCAAGCCTTTGAAACGGTCAAAATGTTCTTTTTCATACAACATGTGGCCCTTATGGTCAGATTTTTTGCCCTTGTTTAATGTGATGTACCTCCAGACATCTAATGGCATGTTCACATACACTGGGCTAACAGATTTTGACTTGAGACTTGTCTGGACAACATTCATAAAATCTCGACATGCTTGTTCAAATTTTGGCCCATCGGGTTTGAGTGGTTGTTCATAGCTCCTGTCAATGAAGAGGTCTTATTATTGCTTGCAGTTTTGTCATAATGTTATATGTCGCTGCCGCTTATATGGTATTTACTTGATAAAATTATATTTGCAATAAAGTATTTGGTTATATGGTTATTAAACCCAGGACTGTCCGTACCTCAAAAGAGCAATGCTCAAATTTTCAGATGGCTCCCAGGAACAGCTGTGGTATGGCCATCCTTGCCATTTTATAAGATATTCATCGCCCTCAAAAAAGAAAACTTCGCAATGCATAAGCTCGAATTGGGAATAAATTTGACTAAAAGCAGTTTTGATACTTACATACGGCTTTTTTCTTCGCGTGATAACTCTTTCGGCAGCATAAAATTTCGAATCTCGCCTTTTCGGCTTACTATTGTACAATACAACAGATGATAAAGAGTTCATCTGCACGTAGTCGACATCGATTTTGCATTTTCTACGGCTTTCTCTCTTACTGCTGGCGGCCATCTTGACCATTCACTTTAAATAACGATTACTCGAAGTTTTCCGCGCGTCAATTACCGCTGTCGGTGGCGACCTGCGGCGCATGTCTCAAATTTCTGGCGATGGATTGTTTGTGGTACTATTTACTTTAGAGTTTTCCCACGCAATTACGTATTTGGTGTAATACACATGTTCCGCTAAAGCTGATTTTCCCTTGTCAAAAGTTGAAACAGCCTTCTGATGTTCTTTTAGCCGTGTACCAAACTGGCGTTTAAACTGCCTAGGGGTGCACCGGAACCAGTTTTTTAAGTTCCGGCCGGAACCGGATCCGACCGAAACTGGAAAAAGTTCCGGCCGGAACCGGAACTAATTTATTAAGCCATATATAGTCATATGTTACTTTGTCCGCTGCCAGACAGGCAGACACGTCAAGTCATAAAGGAGAGAGCTCGCAAATGTTAGAATAAAAAGATTGACAAGCGTTAAACGTCATAATGAAGTGTTAGTAGTGTACATTTCCCTTGCGTAGTCCAAATTTCTTCCTACTGTGACCTTTTGTTAGACACAAAAACGTTTGATATTCTATCTCTCTGAGAACAACAGAGTTCCGGTTCCGGCCATGCTTTTTTTACTAGTTCCGGCCGGAACCGGAACTCTAAAAAATCGGGGTTCCGGCCGGAACTAACCGGCCGGAACCGAGTTCCGGTGCACCCCTAAAACTGACCCAAATACTCTTCCTCGCAGTCACCGCATGGTATAGAATATGCTTTGAATAGGGATGACGGTGCCTATTTGCCAGAGGAATACATGCATCTCATTGGCAGGTGACGTCATCCCTTAGGTATTCAAGAAGACACGATTGTAACTTTAGATCACCCCTGATGAAACACTAGACTGGAGTGTCGAAACGTTGGGTCTTGATTACAATTCGACTGGGCTTTGTAATTATTTATTTAAGCCATTGTTATTTCATGGTTAATTTATTTCAA
>CACRXK020013899.1:0-13564 GCA_902702795.2 Paramuricea clavata
ATCTTGGCACATTTATTCCATACTTTAAATGTAGTTTTCGCCACATTGCTCGGTAGCCAAGTAGGTTTCCAGCTCCTTCGAGTTCTATGCTAATGTGCTGTCGAAGAACAGCTTCATTTATGTCACAATTTCGTCGGGTTAAACCATATTGTTTCAAACGATTCAAAAGAGTCCGTTTTGACATTTTTATGTCGTGATATTTATCCAGAAAATCTAATATCGTACTATACTCATACCTTCTGAAAAAGTAATATCTAATTGCTTCCTCTTCATCCATATATTACAGTAAAAAACACCTACGCTACACCTCAATACAGTACCGAATACAAACAGTATGTTTACTACAGTGTTTTCCCGCTTCACCTGACACCCTCAACAGGCCACAAATTAAAGGGGCCGAGAATTTTGGTTGCGATGTCAAATGTGTTTTGCGATGTCAAATGTGCTTTGCGATGTCAAATGCGTTTTGCGATGTCAAATGTGTTTCGCGATCTGTCAAATGTGTTTTGGAATGTCAAATGTGTTTCGCGATGTCAAATGTGTTTTGCGATGTCAAATGTGTTTTGCGATTTGTCAAATGTGCTTTGCGATGTCAAATGTGTTTTGCGATGTCAAATGTGTTTTGGAATGTCAAATGTGTTTCGCGATGTCAAATGCGTTTTGCGATGTCAAATGTGTTTTGCGATGTCAAATGTGTTTCGCGATGTCAAATGCGTTTTGGAATGTCAAATGTGCTTTGCGATGTCAAATGTGTTTTGCGATGTCAAATGTGTTTTGCGATGTCAAATGTGTTTTGCGATGTCAAATTTGTTTTGCGATTTGTCAAATGTGCTTTGCGATGTTCAAATGTGTGTTGACTTTTTAAAATGTGTTTTGTTAAATGTAAATATATGTCTAGAAAACTGGTAAATGTGTTTGAGAATCGTGAAATGCGCTTTGGTTTTCTTGTTTTGTGTTTTGCACTTATGGGCCACCGTAATGATATGACACCGGACACTTGTTGACCTTTTGTCAGTACATGTTTTGCCATGTTGAAAAAAAAAAATGGGACAAATTCAGTCAATTTTATCTAAAATTAAGTGAATTTTTTCGCAAATTGTGTGATTTTTCGAAAATTTGTGTTATGTTCCGAAAAATATAGGTTGTCCGGAAAATTTTTTTGACCCCTAAAATGGTACACAGACTGAATTTTTTCGCCAAAATAATTTTTCCGGAAAAATTTTTTTGGTACTTTTTGGCAGGGCATCACTGGTTTTGGCAGGGCAATTCTGCCAGACACCCCCCTAATTAAAAGGGGCTAGTTTCGCCCCTGACGGCTTTATTCTTATTTACTTGCTATAACTATAATGTTGTTTCGGTTGTTTTTGCAGTTTAATATGCAAAGCTAATAATTTTACGTTGTTTCAAGTTTCGGGCATGTGTAGTTAGAATTTAACGGCTAAAAGTCCTGTTCTTATTTAAGTCGCGTCTTATCCAAGACGCGTCTTACATAAGAATTTCGTGCCGTTTATACGACAAACTCGCGTCTTATTTAAGTCGCGTCTTATGTAAGTCGCGTCTTACTTTGTCTCGTATAAATGGCCCTAATGAGATAAACTGTTGAATATATTTAGAACGGCTTTCATGACTACATGTTCGAAAGCACGCAGCGCGGCAGCGGGTAATTCAGAACGCTTCATCCAATTCGACGGAAATTTCTTAAAGCCATGTTACACGAGGCAAGCATATTATCGAAAAAATAGTCACAGAGAAAATGTGAGCACGGCCTGCACTTTCGTTCTTAACATACTCTTTTGGAATATGAAAAATGAAAGAAATGGAATGAAAATATCGATAGTCGATACCACGCTCACAACATCTTTGTGGCAGAGATTGCATATTACGTTGCAGCGAAATTGCCTCGTACGTGTAGCCTATAACACGGCCAAGAACGAAGCAAACTTATCGTTATGAACAGAAAAAAGCAATTAAATATTCATTGCCTGCGTTATATCTTGGAGAAAATGCCTTCGTTTCATTCGATTATATTAGCCGTCAGTATGATTACAATTAATTAGTGTGTCTGGTTGCAATGTTAGCAAGTTTGATCTTTCGACTTCGATTGACGAAATGTCCCAGGAATGAGAATAAATATATAATTCTAGGCTCTAGCCTCTAGCTGCTCTTGCAACGGACAGGAAGCTCAATTCAATGAGAAATTCTTATTTGGGTCTTATTTGTTGATTAGAATTACCGAAAACAAGAATTACCGTTCATGCACAATTTCGGTAAATATAGATAAAATTCGGAATTTCATTTTGTGTGAAAATAAAATGAGGACAAACTTACTGCAATAATAAATACATTCATTGCAAATAGCTTTGGACCGCATGCTGAGGCGGTTGTAGATTTCAATCAATATATAATGCGACAGATAAGTGTTCGTATATGTATCCGATCCTACGATATAGCGGCAGACTGTTCGACAGTCTTTGAAAGGAAAAATGAAAGAAATGAAATGAAAATATCGGTACAGTATAGAGTAAACCGGTGGACCACGCTCACAAGTCACAATTTCCCTATGACCAATTTTGTCTAGATATTACAACTTAGTTGTCAGAAACTGCGTATACTAAGTTGCATTTCAGCAAAAATATTCGCCGCGTGTACTGTTGATCTTATGAACACGAAAGGCAATTAAATATTTATATTGCCGGCGTAATATCTTAGGAAAATCTATCTGTTTCATACTTTCATTTGATTGCAGTGAAAAAAATTAATTGAAAATATCGGTCAGTGAAAATCGAAAAATATAATCGCGTCGTGTTGTCAAATTGCGTCCGCTGTGTAAGGTCCAGACACACCGGACGCGATTCGACAACCCGACGCGATTTTTCAGTTTTTGAAAGTTAATAAAACAGCCAATGAGAGCAAATTTTGAAAGATATGTAGACCAAATAACTCAAAATGTTATACCGCTTCTAAATATTTGGAAAATTCAAACTAGAATCAAAGTTATCGGCCAGTGAAGATCGAAAAATCGCGTCGCGTTGTCGAATCGTATCTTGTATGTCAATTTGTCGAAGTGATTTGTCGCCACGCAAGATTCACGAAATGACTTGTCGTCACGCCGATGTATGCTGTCAAAAAGGTGGTGTCACATGAATGAGAGTTGATAATATAATCCCTGAAGGTATCCATGAATTCGGGACATCACATCGCCACCCAACCTGTTTTGAATAGCTATTAGGGGCTATTACGGTGGGGAATTTGAGAAGGGTTGAGAATTTCAATCTAAATCGCATGCTCGTGAGAATTCCTGCATTTTTGGGCATCATCTGCACATGCACAAGCTATAAATATGACAAAGTCAATGACCGTTTTCTTTACAATAGCGGTAGACTGTTCGACTGTTTTTTAAAGGTAAAGAGATCTTCTAATTTTGTAAGAGATTGGCTGCAAAGCGAAGGTGAATGGAAATTGAAGCAGCTGCATGTGCACTGTTTTTGAAGGTATTAATAATTGTATAAAATTAATTATTCAACTTGTTTTGCAATTTGGATTCTTTGAAAATTCTTAAATTCAGTGAAATCAGCATATACTTAAAATGCACATATTGCACTTTTGTAGTGTTTTCATTCGGCAGTAATGAACAACGGCTTTATATAGAGGAAACTAGCGCTACAGTACAAAACTATTGGCTTGGAAGTATTTAAAATGACTGAAAAGTTGAATCACGGATATTCCGCTTCAAAAACAAAAATTATTGACAGTGTAAAAGTTTAATGAGAGAGGACCCATGCAGTTCTGGTACTTCCCCTAAAACGCAAGGATTCGGGAATATAAAGGTCCGCGGAGACCAAAGAAAGCGTCAGTTTCCTCTTACCGACAAACTGTGCAGACTACAGCAGAAGCGATTGCTGGTTTTTCAACTGACAATTTCAGGTTAGTATGATACTATAGTGTAATAGTGATAGAGTCCCTCACTCTCATATTATATTAGTAATAGTATTGCAAGCACTGAACATATAGTAACTCGTTCTTTTTATTCAGGAACCATCTGCTGTTAGATTTGCCGATATTGCATTCAATATTATGTGATCGGCGTCTGCTAATTATTTCTACAGATTACTATATCACATCTTTTTCTGAATTACCTCGTTGGCTACGGTAGATATAACACCGACCTTTACTGGTCCAACCGCCGCTTGTCCTAATAGAGACGCGCAGTGTCTCAATTCTATTTCAGAACCATTCTCAGAGATACGAAAAAGCAGTTTCATATTATTCTGACACTGCAATAGACAAACGAAAAATTAATTGGCTCAAGCGGAATGCGAACTACTGTACAAGGGCGAAACTACTGGGGGAGGGCTGTGGGAGAGTAACACCCCAAAGAAAAGTCAAGAAAGAGGGCCCAACGGCCCCAGAGGAGCCCCCGGAATGTTGGAATTGTGGAACGTGTTAAATATTAAGGAATTTTCTGAAAAATTGAGGTCGGCAAAAAGGTCTGGAAAAGTATTTTTAACGCCCCATGCGCGCCATTGTCTCAAACTAGTGTTTGGAAAAAAATTGGGGGCGTTTTGTTTTCGGGGGGGAGGAGAACGCCACATTCTCCGGAAAAAAATTTGAGGGGGCCCTCTAAATGAAAGGGGGCGAAATGTTCGAATTCACCCCCGCCCCCTAACCAGGTACCGCTCGGCACGGCCCTGCCGAACTCGTATGCATTTAGGCGTTGTGTAGAGACCTTACGATTTTAGGACGGCAACGCGACGGCGATGGCCAAAACAAACTCTTTCAGATAAATATAGTTCACGGTATATTTTCAATCGTATGAATTTAATGCGTAAATTATTCATATATTGTAATTACTCAATTCTTTTCAGTGGTCCATTGTATTGGTAACCGTTGCCGTCCTAAAATCGTAAGGTCTCTATAGTGTACATTCGAAACCCGGTGCAACTTCCATGACTGAAACTGTGACTTGTGATGTTCAGGTTATGAAGCACTTTCTGACGCTATAGGAAAACAAATGTGTTGTAAGTAAATAAATGAACTGAGGAAAGTCCTTCCGCGTTGCATTCATGACCCACGTTTCGACACTCAAGTCCAACGCCTTCATTATACAGGGTGTATAAAAAAAACTGAACAGATTTGAAATAGCTCTCAATTTCGCAAAAGATCTATTTGTATCCAGTTTTTTATATATATAGCTTCTTTGGGTACTTATAATGTAGAATAATGAAAAAATTTCTCAAACTCAAATTTTGTGAACCAGGGGGGGGGGTGTCTTTTCCAGCAAACTAAAAATGGCTCGCGCACAAAATTTAAAAGTTGTAATCATATTTTGAGTTAATAGATGGAAAATATGTTGGGTTTTTAATTACTGTACAAAATTTCAGACAATTTGGTTTAGTTTTCGCCCTTTAACTATTCATTTTATTCTAAAAAATCAGCCTTTCGCATGCTTAATTAATGCCTTTACCTAATTTGCATATTGCTGACATATGCAAATTAGGCAAAGGCATTAATTAAGCATGCAAATAGATGATTTTTAGGAAAAATGTAACTTTGCGTGAATAGTTAAAGGCCTTAAACTATACCAAACTGTCCGAAATTTTGTACAGTAATTAAAAACCCGACAAATTTTCCATCTATTAACTCACAATATGATTACAGCTTTTAAATTTTGTGCGCGAGCCATTTTTATTTTGTGGCAAAAGACACCCCCCCCCCCTGGTTCACAAAATATGAGTTCGAGAAATTTTTTTCATTATTCTACATTATCGGTACCCAAAGAAGCTATATACATAAAAAACCGGATACAAATAGGTGTTTTGCGAAATTGAGAGCAATTTCAAATCTGTTCAGTTATTTTTACACACCCTGTATAACAACCTGATACTGGTAAAGGGCATCCCTGATGAATTTTGAAGAATGTGATTCGGTCCGTCAAACTTTGTCAATTCATTCACTTAAACCATGCGGAGGGGCGATTGAAAATATGTCCGATAGACTTAGTATTAAACTTCGTTTCAGTGAAAGGATAAACTTCAGGGCATCACATTTTATAAATTATAAGTTTCCTAGAATACTGAGGCTATCTTTATCCTAGGATATGGGTTCTGGTTGCTCGATTGTTAACGATACTGAAAGTAACGTGTGGATAGCTCACGGACTAAACTATCAATTTTTTGTTAAACCTTTGGAATTCTTTCTTCCATCTGGCCTAAGTTCAGATTCCGTGCCGGAAAACCATTCAGGATGCACTATCCAAGAGGTCCGTACAAAGCTTCACGAGGTATTAAAAACCATAGACGACTACGAAGAGGAAAAAAATTATATGTCTTCTCTATCAGGCCTAAGGTCAGATGCAGTAGAAAACCGTTCGGAATGCACTATCCAAGAGGTCCGTAGACAGGTTCACGAGCTATTAAAAACCATGGACGACAACGAAGAGCAAAGAAGCTATACGTCTTCTTCATCAGGCTTAAAGTCAGATGCAGAGGGAAACTATTCGTGGGGCACCACTATTACAGAGCTCTTTAGAAGGTTTTACGAGAAGTTAAAAAACATGGAGGAGGAGCAAAGAAATAATGTGTCTAATTCTGGTGAATTGATCAAACCTGGTGAAAAATACACATGGCGTGGTACTTTATCTCTCCACATGCGTGTTTATGTTATGAATGAGAAGTTACAGCGTGATGAAAAAGTATGTTTTACAGGTGCCACTGATAAGTCCGAGAACGTCTACTACATTTCCAAGTATTTTAAAAAGTTGGACGTGAAGACCGACTGAGAACTTGGTGGACTTTTACAGTTGTTGACGTTGTTGTGTAGTTTGCTTTGCAGCTTGATAGTTTATATTCAGTTCAGTTGCTTGTGTTGTACTGCTTGTACAAGATATATTACAACTAAGTAAAATTATTGTCTCATTGACAGAAATGATTAACTATGCATGCCACTGCTATATCGCTACCTATATTATACGATATGATATTGACTTGTTAGGCTACTTGTTATTTTATTGCTACGTTTAATATTCTATATTAATCTATTAGTTTTGCCACTTGAAACCGCTGTACGTGTATTGACGACTGATATATGGATTATTCATTCATTTTTCGCAAAGCAATTAAATGTAATTTTCAAAACTAAGCATATATTCCAGTTCATCTTACACGGTTACTGCCACAGAGTCATATTATCTAAAATTAAAATAGTCACAGAGAAAATATGAACACGACTTGCACTTTCTGCATGCATGTATTTAACATACTCTCATGGAATGAAAAATGAAAGAAATGGAATGAAAATATCGGTGTAGAGTACACCGTGGACCATGCACGCTCACAATTCCCTACGACCAATTTTGAGATAACACAACTTTGTCAGAAATTGCAGCAAAATTTGCCTCGTGCATAATATGGCCAAAAACGAAGCAAACTTGGCAGTATGAATCGAAAAGCAATAAATATTTATTGCCTGCGTTACATCTTGGGGAAAATCCCTCTGTTTCATTCGATTGCGGTGTCCGCTTGTAAATACTAATTGTGTCACGTACGTGATATGATGCATAAAACATTACACCTGCATGGTCTTAATGTTAACATATGATGTTAATAAGGCCCCATGCAGTTACACGATACCGGATTCGCATCGGAGCGACATCAAATTTTACTGCTTCGTGGTAAATTTGGCACTTAAAATTATGACAGTATAACATAATTAAACAAAAACGTCATATATGAAAAGTTGTAATAGCAGACAAGACTGGAAAACACCTTAAATTGATGTCGCTCCGATACGGTATCGTGTAACTGTATGGGGCCTAAAGTTTGATCTTTTGACTTTGATTAACGAAATGTCCCAAGAATGGCAATAAATATATAATTCCAAGCTCTATAGCTCCTCTTACAACGGACAGTAAGCACAATAATTCAATGAGAAATCTTTTTTGCTGAATTAAGATAAATTAAAAAGACGAATTACCCGCGCGGTCGCATCACTGAAGAAGAGTCACTGAGTGTGCCTGCAATTTCGGCATTTCGGTAAATATAATTCGGAATTTTATACAAATGTGTCAACTGAGGACAAATATACTGCAATACATAATTTTATAATTCTATTCAATACTTGCACTTTCAGTTTTGCTTTATTTGTGAAAATAATGAATTTTTTGTAAATAATGAAAATCAGTGCGGGCGGTGGACGCAATCTATGACTTCCATTCTCATGTGGCAATGGCCTAATAAATAATGCATATACTCCATATAGTGCTCGTATTAATTTTGTACTGAAGAGATTGCCTGCAAAGCAAAAAATTGAAAAGCTGTGCACTGTTTTTTAAGGTATTTATTATCATTCTATGAAATTATTCAACTTGTTTCACATTTTTAAATTGTGAAGTCTGCATGAAGACCGACTAAAAACTTGGCCGGTGAACTTATAGTTGTTGTTGTGTAGTTTCTTTTGTAGTTTGATAGTTTATATTCATGCATTTGTTTGTGCCGATACTTGTACCGTAAGATATTACAACTAAGAAAAAATATTGTGTCACCTACGTAATACGAGGCATAAAAAACATTCTCTCAATGTTAGCAAATCTTTTGACTTCAATTGACGAAATGTTCCAGAAATATAACGAACGAATAAATGTCCCATGCAGGACGAAAGTAATCTTGGTCAGCCGTCAGCTTGGATATCCTCTGATTTAACGTGGTACCGCCAGACAACTTAACGGACAGTGTGCCAAAGCAAATATACAACTACTGTAGTACTGAGTTACATCAGGGGAAACTGTTAATACGAACATTGAGTCAAATCACACAAGGAGAACTATATACGCGACACAAGTCTGGACACCTCACTCTATTAAACTTATGCTAAAACTTGAAAGACTTCAAAGACGTGCAACAAAATTCATCCTGAATCTGCCATTCAGTAGTTTTGTAACCGGTTATACATCGAGGTGACAGAATGTCCATCTACTGTAAATCTGTTACTGGCGTGAATTCCTTGATATGGTACATTTCTTTAGAGTAATTCTAGATTCGTAGCGCTTTGTATTGTGGTTATAGTGGTAACACTGATATTCAAGATGGCTTATTTTTTTGTCCTGACCCGTGCAAGAACTTTTCAAAAAAGCTAGGGTCAGGTGCGCGATAGTCGACAGCAAAATATTCGCGAAAACATTCAATATTTTCGTTCGAAGCCGCTATCCTTACCAGTGTTACCACTACATCCACAATGCGAAGCGCTACGAAAACGCACTGATAAGGGGAATCTAGTATTCATGGCCTTACTAGCTCATGGAATCTAGTATTCATGGCCTTCAATTTTTTATCTTGACAATCACTAATCATTTTGCAATCAAAATGAAAGGCTCTGCCTGCTCTTCGAAATATCAAGATCACTCAAAATCTTTAAAACATCTACCAATCAATATTTGGTCAGCAACGAATACTTTTATATGGTTAATCCCTGTTGTGACGTCATCAAAACACCGTCAATGAGATAAAAAATGTATTCAAGATGGCGGACATCCCATTATTTCAAGTGAGAATATTTCAAGAACTAAGCAAGATATAAAAAATCAGTATAAGAACTTAATATACAATTTTAAAAGTTTTTCAAATGAGAAAATACAAATTTATGTTCATGCCATTTCCCTTGAATCTGCGCTCTTTCAAGACTATATTGCATTGAATAGTTACTATTTTACAGCACTAGAAACATCATACGTTTGTAAAAATCCACGCACTTTTAAAACTGTTTGTCCTAGATGCAATAAGGCGAGGACTTTAACCATCTCGATAAACTGCTGTTTTTAGCTTCATAGTTTCATAGTTTCATAGTTTGTTTGTTATTTTGTATTGTTTATCTGTGTAACTGTGTATCTGTGTAACTGTGTAACTGTGTAACTGTGTAACTGTGTAACTGCGTAACTGTGTATAATTGTCTTTTGCGCGCGCAGTAATTGGTTTCCTAGACTATTAAGGATACGAGTAAACATCGTATAATTCGTATTCCTGTATAGTTGTTTAGTGTTGAAACAAACAACGAACACCTCCAAACTAACCGTATATGCAAGTAAAAACAACCTCTGTATATTTCATAACGGAATGTTGGCTCAAAAATCCGTAAATTAAGAAAAAATGAAAATTATAAATATTCTAATGTTTTATGTATTTCTGCCTCCCCCTAGTTCACATCATGACATTTTTTAAAGTATAGCTTACTGCCTTCTGCCACTATAGGATACTGAAACATGGGCTCGAGCTGTTCCATTCTTAACGACACACAACATGATGTCTGGATCACCAATAGAGAAGACTGGGAAATTTTACTAGCTGTAATACGTGGCTTAGTCACTCTGTGTGAGATTGGGGCCAGTGTGCTCGCTCCTTTGCAAAATGTGGCTTCTGTGCTTGAAATGAGCGATGTGGCGTTGGCGAAACGTCTTAGTATAAATCAAAGCGAGGCTGGAAAGATGAAATGCGCCATCAAAGAGTTCCAGGGGAAAGCTGAGTTGATCAAGCCTGGTGAAAAGTACACATGGTCTGGGACTCTGTCTCTCACGATGCGTATTTTTGTTATGAATGATAAGTTGCAGTGTGATGATAAAAGCTGTCTCACAGGCCCTACTGCAGGCTCGGAAAGAGTCTACACCATATCAGAGCATTTTAAAAAGCTGGACATATAGTAAGGATCGATGAATGACTATTCCATTTCTTTTCCCATTAACTATATAGTTACTTGATCTGACTATTACTGTAAAATTACTCATAAAATTACTTGAGCTGAGTTTTTAGTCCGGGCATCTTGACTTGTTGTCAAGAGAGTTCCATAAGAGATTTCCGTATAGAATTGCTTCTTGTTAAGATGCGGATTTCTTCAAGTAATTGATCTTTGGTTTTTGGAAGACTTAAACAATTTATTGATCTAAAGTTATATGTTCTCTCCCTTCTAGTAAATAATCAGTTTTGAAGCTGCAGAAGTGACTTGTTATGATAACTATTGCATACTACTAGTAGTATACTTAACAGAATTGATAAAAAATTAAGGTCTCCTTGTTAGCAAGTCGTTTCACTTCGATTGACGAGATGTCCCAAAAATAACAAGAAATAATTCTAATTTCTCTTACAATGAAAGGTAAGCTCAATTCAATGAAAAATTCTTATTTATTAAAACGTCTGAAAACATACAACTTCAAACTAACTGTATGTATGCAAGTAAAAACATTCTCTACTACACACGGTGTTCCCCAAAATGCCCCCACTATCCTTTGTGATGTTGCAACGTCAGCTTTGATAGAAGTTTCAGATTGTTATACTATAGATAAAATAATTAGCCTATCGTTCTATGCCATTGATAGTTGACTTACGTACCAAAATAAATTTGCCTTCCAGATTCACTTCAGGTTGCTACCTTAAGTATTTATACACCAATGTTTCAACTTGTCTAAATTATAGAAATTAGGTCAAAAGTAATTCAGGCGAAAGTAATTCAGTAATTCAGATCGAAAGTATAACTAATTTGAATGATTTAATTTTACTAGTGAAAAAAAATTCCCATGATTTTATCTAATTTGCATATTTTAGTGGACAAGTTAGAATATTGGTGTTGCCACTTTTAAGCTGCCTCGTACCCCGGATATTCCCAGAATATTCCCAAGATATTCCCAGGATTTTCCCAGGATACTCCCAGGATATTCCCAGGATACTCCCAGGATATTCCCAGGATATTCCCAGGATATTCCAAGGATATTCCCAGGACATTCCCAGGATATTCTCAGGATATTCCCAGGATATTCCCAGGATATTCCCAGGACATTCCCAGGATATTCCCAGGATATGCAGTCTCAGGATATTCCCATGAAATCAGAAGATTCGTATGTTTCCTATTTCTTAAACAGGGAACTTAAACATTAAGCTAAACCTATTACAAATACACTTTTAAACTATTCAAATGATGAAAGTTATTGTTGACTTTTAAGCGTTTGTTAGCGGCCATTTTGGTAGTTCCGGGTAGTTCCCACTCGCCATCTATTCAAATGGGGGCAACCGCTGGAATATTCTTGGCTTCACTGAATTTTACTACACAGCTAAAAACGATAAAGTCGTTGCAATATTGATGAAAACAGGACTGATTTTATTTATTGATTGAACAATGTTGTGCGGTCCACATTGTTCACAGTTGTCAACAATATTGAACAATATTGTTACACCCGATTCAGGCTCAACAATATTGTTCAATATTGTTGACAAGTGTGAACAATGACAATATGGGCCGCACAACATTGTTCAATCCATTCCTGTTAAACAGCAGGCTCATATTTTTTACGCGTGTAAAAGAGATGCGCTATATCTAGTGTATATATGATATCTATATGATCTTGAGCGCAAGCGGTTGGTTATTTTGATTGTCAAATAGCAATGGATTAAACGATATGATAGTTATTTCATTCCATACAAAAGTATGAAACTTCTGCTAAAGCTAACGTTATAATGCCTGCATTAAATATAGTAGGGGTATTTTGGGGGGACACCCCGTATACTATACAACGAAATGTTAGCATAAAAATTATTATTATTATTATTATTTAAAAATATTTAAAAGCGGTAACCCTTCAGGGCTCAAATATACACCTGCTTTTCAAGGGGCCGTTTACATGCATCACACTAATAAAATTTCCTAATATAATATTACACACATATTAAAGCTTAGATAAAAATATTAACAAACAAGTATATGTATAGTACTGAAATCATGTACCGTCAAGAATACATTTAAATTTGTTTAAGCCAATGCCTTTTTCTTTAGCTGCAGTGGGCAAGCTGTTCCAAAGTGATGCAGCAGAGTAACTAAAGCTCTTTTTCATAAAGTTTGTTTCCGGCTTTTCAAGTGTATAGTTGTTATCATTACTTCGCAAGTTATACCTATCATTATTTGCAATTTTGAACATGTTAACGTTTGTTAAAGACGATGGCAGTGCGTCATTTCTTAGTTTATGCAAGAAGCTCGTCTTATTGTTTTTGTATCGATTTTTAAGGGGTTGCCAGTTTAACTCTTTTAAAACGTTCTCAGAACTTACATCGTATGTGCTACCAGTGATAATTCGCGCTGCTCTATTTTGTAATTTTTGAAGTTTATCAATTAGATATTCACAACAGTTGCCCCATACCAAGCTACAATAATCAAAGTGTGACAACACAATGGCATTGTAGATTTTCAATAATGTTGATTTGGGAACAAACTGTTTCATTCTTCGCATCCTCCCTATTCCTTTTGAAACTTTCGTTACAGTATTTTGAATTTGGTCGATATATTTATATATATATATATATATATATATATATATATACATATACACATATATATATGTATATATATATATGTATATGTATATGTATATGTATATGTATATAATATATATATATGTATATGTATATGTATATGTATATAATATATATATATGTATATGTATATGTATATAATATATATATATGTATATGTATATGTATATGTATATGTATATGTATATATATATATATATATATATATATATATATATATATATATA
>CACRXK020013900.1:0-13556 GCA_902702795.2 Paramuricea clavata
GCACACAAAAGAATAGGATGGGAAGAACTACCATACGGCCATACTATGTTCTTCTTAACTTTATTGTTGGAGGGGGGTGAAAAATTTTCAGACTGTTCTAAAGGGGTGGACTACATTTTTAAACACATTAAAAGGGAGGGTCATTTTTATTATGTTGTTTGAATTTTAGAATCCAACAGCTCTTTCCCCCCTCCCCAACCGATAAATAATGAACCCTAAGTATTTTATATTTCCCGGTGTACAATTCACGTATTAAATTTGCAAAACACATAGACTACAGACGTATAAACAACATGGCAAACATGCACTTTCATATACTACAAAAGCTCTCTGACAGCCTGAGAGCAATATACTACATTTAAACCTTTTCAGAGTCTTAGAACATACAAATCTTTATTCTATATATATTAATTAATTACTTTTTCTACGTCGTGCGAGGCTTCGAAATCCATCAATACGCATGGGAGAACGGGGCTGATGTTTTCTGGGGGGGGGGGGGTTGAAAGTTTGCCTGAATTTTTATGGAGAATTGTAAAGAAATAACCTGATTTTAACATATTTTCTCATAAATCTGCCCGAATTTTCTTGATTTTTCCTAGCGTTTGCCCGAATTTCCATGGTTTTCCAAAATTTTGGGGGGCAGTTGCCTCCCCCCCCCCTCCTGTCTCGTACGCCTATGTCAATAAGGCATTTACAACATGAACATAATACGAAGCCAAAGTGAAAGTGTGAAAGTGAAAGAAACTTTAAAGAAAGCGTGCTAATTCTCGTATTTTACTTGTATGTACTCGTATTTTACTCATATGTACTCGTATGTACTCGTATTTACTCGTATGTTACTCGTGTGTACTCGTATGTTACTCGTGTGTACTTGTATGTTACTCGTGTGTTACTCGTATGTACTCGTATGTTACTCGTATGTACTCGTATGTACTTGTGTGTTACTCGTATGTTACTCGTATGTACTCGTGTGGTGTTTTAGGCACGATCTTAACACTGTACTATTTTGGTTTTAATTTTAAAATAATTTAGAATTCCTACCATTTATATACGATATACTTCATGTAATTTAAACATTACGGCATTACGCCGACAGTTTCCGAATGCGTGACGATACTGTTTCTGGATATGGCACTGGGATATCATATGATGTAGATATCAAAAAAATTATAAATATGTTTGTAGCATGAAGAAAGCACGAGATTGAAACAGTTTAAATAAAATGCAAGCTAAATAAAGAAGTTTTGACATGATACAAAACAAGACAATTTCACTTACAAGGGTGACAAGGTAAATTATGGGATTATAGCCTATTCAGTTATACTGTACAAATACATTGTGTGTTTCTACCCCCTACCCCTTGTGATTTTTTTGGAAATCAAATATTTATTATATTTTGCAATTTTAACTCGATATGTGTAGTGCATGCCCCTTAAGTAGAGTATATTAACTGTTTACAATATTTGTGGTGTATATACATGTAGCTATGCTGCAGGGTGTTAGCCAGAAAAAAAATTTTGTCCGTTAAACGTAAATTGGGAAAGTTTTAACTGGACTTAGCTGAATATTTTCCCCACAATTCTTCGGGAGGGGGGGGGTCACCGAAAAAATTTTTCAGGAGATATCAAAGAAATATTTTGTAATTTCCGCCAAATCCGAAAAATTTTTCACAGAATATTGAAATTTAAAAATTTCCCCAATTTCGACCAATTTCGCATTGATTTTTGCCCGACCGTTAAAATTTTGGGGGACACATGCTAATTTTCCAGTAGACCCAGTTGGGAAAGCCCTCAATTGGGAAGAGTCTGTCAAACGGACAGCATATGGGCTAGCTAACACCCTGCTATGACCCCAAAGACAAACCCCAATGGCTTCTAAATAGAGAATGGGTGAAAAGTTCATGAATATTGAGCTTTATATGTGAATCAGGTTAAATACAATAGTTAACCTAGCTTTATATAAAATGTACATACATGTTCTAATAATTGTATTTTGCTTCATACAATGCATATGTGTGTGGAAACATTACATTATTATTCAGCTCACTCCCCACATTGGGGCTTTTCAGTGATCGATTACATCAAGTACTATGATTACTTATGTTAGCCTAGACTATTTATCTTTACAACAATGAGGATATGATATTACTTTCCTAACTGTGTTTATCCTTACCCACCCTGCCAATTTTGCCCTGTGGGAGGAAGCCGGAGCAAAATATAGAATTCAATTCCTTTGAAAACACCTAAATTGCAATCCCTAAAATTAAAATGTTTTTCTTAAATCGCCTAAAATCGCACTAAATCGCAGTGCTTGAAAGTCCCAGTTTTTCCTTAAATCGCCTAAAATCGCCCAAAATCGCATTATATCGCAGCGATTTAAGGCGATTTACCGCCCCAGAGTAGGCCTTATAATCCGTCGAATTTTTTTTAAACGAAATAAATCAACGGAAGGGCATTTTCATGGCATTTCACATTTAAATGTTTAAATTTGATGGGATTTCCCAATATTGCAATAATTTTGAGGATTTTATGGGCTTTTTTCAAGTATTTTATGCAATTTTTAGAGATTTCTTGGGATTTTGGGATTCTGGGACATGCATTGATAGTGTAAAGTACTCGAAAATGGAGGAGGTACAGTATATAACCTTGAGGGGTTCGGGGGCATGCTCTCCCGAGAAAATTTTAAAATTTGAACCTCGGAAATGCTATTTCCTGCGTTTTCAGCCGTGGATTCGTCCAACAACTTTGCTGTACTAAGCCTAAGAAACACTTACTGTCCTTTATTTTAAACAAGGGAAAATCACAAAATGAGCTTTAATTAATATGTAATAAAACAAGATTTCAATAATGCGAATTTTAACTGCCCTCCGAAACAACAATGTTCCACCCATAGATATCTTATATGGTTCCACCAAATATCGTTCTGTAGCTTTTCAATCGTTCATATAGATAGCTTGTTGGGGATCGTGTTGCATCCTCTTCAGAAATTTTTTAAAATCTAGACTCTCTAAACTGGCATTTTCGCATTAAAATCATCGTATACACAGTACGGTCAATTTGCATCCTGTAGATGGGCCTTTGAAGCTTTAATAGTTTGGAGCTATGTTATGAAAAAACGCACACAGACCGGCTCAACCATCCAAAAATTCTTTTTCTACCATGCATATTAGATATTTATAAATAACTTATAAACTTGTACATATCTTAAGCCCAGATTTTCTCAAGGGGGGGGGGGCAACAATTTTGCCAGGGAACGCCACTGGCTATCGTATGATATAGGCTCCAAAGGCGGTAGAATCCCTGTGATGTTGTCCACTGTTCACCCCGTGTTCTTTTAAACAAATGCGCCTGCTCAAAAAATACAAAATCTTGCAAGCCTGTGGACACAATATTGAAGTAAAGAACGTCAGTAGATTTACATGTAGGAATTTTTTTTTGAGCGCTCCCTTTTGCATGATTTTTTATTCTCGATTATATGCTGCATGATTTTTTTTTCTTTCTCCTTGGATTTCAGGAAATTTTTTTTCGAAATGTTCAAACTTTCTCAAAAATCAAATAGTCCGCCCCTTACCACTGTGAGGTACGCATGGGATTCAACATGACGTTAGAAAGAATAGTACATAATCTGTACTAAAACCACTAATTATGTTTTGTGATTGGCGCAGTGTAATCAAAGAATTTCCCCGTTGAACCAGAGCCTTCGCGACGTTTCAATTTATTATTTACTGTCGAAGGCTCTGGAATCCAGGGTACATAATATAACAGAATTAGTCAAAAACTTCAAATATGAAAAGTTGTAAGATGCGAATCCGGTATCGTGTAACTGGGGTCTAAAATCATACGTATAGGCAATCTGCCACCTGCAAAAGAGCTTCCCTCGCCGTATTTATATCGTCTTGATTAATTTTTAATAGGCAAATTGCCAAAAGATAACAGTATAAAATCGCAGCTGGATGAGAGAATCCAAGCCGCCAACCACTGTTGCTTTTCAGTGTTTCCACTTGTAGCGAATTTTTCCAAATATGAACTTTAATTTACAAACTTGAATTTTGGCGGAGATTTGATACCTTCGTCCGCCAAAATTCAACTTGCGAATACGAACTATAATGTTGGGAATACGAACTATAATGTTGCGAATACAAACTATAATGTTGCGAATACGAACTACAGTTGCGAATACAAACTATAATGTTGCGAATACGAACTATAATATTGCGAATACGAACTATAATGTTGCGAATATATACAAACTATAAATTATGTTGCGAATACGAACTATAGTTGCGAATACAAACTATAATGTTGCGAATGCGAACTATAATATTGCGAATACGAACTATAATGCTGCAAATACGATCTATAATTTTGGCGGAAATATGACACCATAGTTTCAAGCTGTTCCATGCGTTTCCAATCGGATGTTTTATCGTCAATAAAATACATGATAGTGTTGAGAGAGCGTATTAATTAAGAACAGCTAATCAAGTTTTTGGTGACTACCAACTCCAGGGCCGTAGCGAGGGGGGGTATTGGGGGGGGGTGGTTAACCCCCAACTTTTTTAGAATTAACATATTCGGAAAATCAGGTTGGTCATTCGGAAAATTATGGCAGTATTAGTATAACAAAATTTTAGTTGTTTAATTAATTAAACAGAGAAAATATTATAAAATTGTAGTGTCAGTATCATAAACTGATTTACAAAATCACGGCATTTACATGGATAACATTTAACAAATCGTAGATCGGTAAATGTTTTTCGGTTTATTACTTCCCAGGGCCGTGGAAATGGGGGGGGGGGAGGGGGAAGCCCTTAATATATCTTATTTTAAGCGGCTACATTACCCATGACAAACCGCAAAGAATCATATTACCCATATACGCCTTCGCCCATTTAGTTCTTCTAAATTGTAAGCAAATTAATTGTAAATTTCGACGTGCTAAAACTCTGTTTTTTGACCATCAGAATTCTGTCAAAATTTCCCCCAAAGTCCACGAAATGGCTTTTAAAGCCTGCAGCACACGAGAGCTATCTGCTGAGCAAAAAGTTACTCGTGCCTGTTAGCTCAGCCGATAGCTCACCGTGTGCGCGTACATTTTACTGAGTTTTTTGCCTCATGCAACCTTTTCTCACGTATCAAACATGTTTGATCGGTGAGCTATCAGCTGAGCTAACAGGCACGAGTAACTTTTGGCTCAGCAGATAGCTCTCGTGTGCTGCAGGCTTAAGAGACTCTAAATTTAAAAATTTCCTCGGGCCTTCGGCCCTCGCCACCCCCTTATAAAAAAGAACTTCCTACGGAACTGCATGCTTCTGTAATATGTCTGTGCGTAAAATACGAGTATTTTTGTTTGTAAATTGCGTTTTCATTTTCCGGATAGCAAACACCTTCGTGGCTTCGTATGCCATGAAATATTCGGAAATTTCTTTCGTCATTCGGAAATTTTTGGCCTACACCCCCCCCCCCCAACGATGCATGCTTAGCTACGGCCCTGGGAATGACATACCCGTCGAACTCACTAGAGTTCAATCTCTCGCTGAATTTAAATCTAAAATATCTTAATATTTCTTTTATATTAGTTTCTTTGCATGTGTAGTTTGTTACTTTTGTAAATAGTTTGATACCTTTTTATTAGTAATTAGTCTACTAGTATAGGTACACGTCTCCATTGAAGAGCACATAACAGAGGGGCCTGTACCGGATTCCGAAATCCCGCCATCCCGACCGATTTTCACTTCAAATCCCGTTATCCCGCCATGCGTCATCCCAATTTCCCGCTCCAGAATTTTTTTCTAACACTGTTCAACGTATTATGATTTAAAGAACATGGTAACGACATAAAACACAATTTGAATACACTAGAATACAATACAACAAAGTTAAAAATAACAAATGTCATTGACTCTAAATCGCGACTCTTATGAAAGAAGCAATCATACATGTAACCATTTACATTGATTGGATGGATGGGGGACAAATGTTCGATATCATCCTTGAAAACAGTAAATTTCGAGCACACAAACAAATGACAACCGATCAGCTAACGTACGGCTACAAGTTTTGTTGATTTATCCCGCTAATCGTGAGTTAATTCCCGCATATCGCCATGGTGTTTTTATTAATCCCACTTCCCGCGATGGAATAAAATCCCGTTTCCCGCCAATATTTCTCTCAAAATCCCGAACCCCACTTGAATTTTAGACGCATCCCGCCATCCCGCAAAACCGGTACAGGCCCCTCATAACATAACCTGTGAAATGGACCTCGTGTTTTAAATAAAGATGTCAATCAAAGAGGAGTTTTTTATGTTATATATATATACGTAACACGCGCTCAAAACTAATTCCGAGACTATAATTCAGTATAATATTCCACTTGCATGCCCGCGGTTATGACTACTATACATTCAAAATTTTAATTTTTCGATAATATTTTTAAAAGGTATGTTTACTGTTTTATCTGTAAAATAATGCTAAAATTAAGAGATTTTAGATGGTATACGCCAAAGAGAAAATGATGTCTGAAGTTTTGTAAGTTTTCTTATATTGCTGTAAAGTATGGCGTAACCACGTAACTTTTAAAGCATCATTGCAGAAAATGATTATATTTTGTTATAATTGACAATGTCAATGTTTTTTACTGTTATTTTATGTTTCTCAACCGGCAAATGCATTTAAAAAGGTAGCTAACTGCATTAACTAGAGAACAAAGTTAAAACAAGGCAATTTTGAGAGGTACGCCAAAAAGATTTTAGGTTTTGAACACTTTTCATTACAAATACGCGTGACATTGAAAAAAATTGCCTCTTGATTACTTAAGCCTGGTTCCCATATGGTCGTAAAAAACAGAGTCACGATCTTTCTCAACGGTCAGTTTATAATAGTTGATACCTGTAAACCACATATAAATCATAAGCATTCTCCGGCTTGTTATAATCACTCCGCGTATTTTCAGTTCTAAAATGCTGCATGTGTTTCGGCTGATGAGAAAGATCTTAACTCAATCTTTACGACCGTTACGACCATATGGAAACCAGGCTTACAGTACATCATAATCCAAAACCCTGACTGAAACCTTTGACAGGATATATGCGTTTGGATTGTCTGAGATGCAGATAAGTTGTCAAGGCCCGCGGTAAAACGAACATGAAAGCAATCTCGTACCCAAATTATGCCCAGCACTTAACCTGCGAAGGGCATACTCTGGGTACGAGATTGGGATGAGATTTGGCAAGTTAAAGCCTGGTTTCCATTAAATCGTAATCATGGCAATAGTCGCGAAACGCAGACATCGCTATCGCAAAAATCGCAATAAGTCTATCTTTGCGACTTTGTCGTAAGAGTCTTATTGATTGGTGTGACTCAACTACTCAAGTTTCCAATAAATCGCAGTCAGTTTATTAAAATTTTCGCGTTTTTAAAATCGTTGCGACGCTTGCGATGCGGTTCTTGCGATAATTACGATTTAATGGAAACCAGCCTTTAGAGTTTGCATCATGTGAGTTTTCTCATTTCTCGAACTGCATGAATGTCACCCGCGCGCGTCGTCAACGGCTCTCATCAAAATTTGAATCAGCTCAAAGTCGATGAGAGCGCATGGGAGCATGGGCGTACCGGGCGGGGAGGCCGGGGGGGGGGGGCTTGCCCCCCAGTTTGTTGGGCAAACAAAGCCAGTCGGGCAATATTCGCTCAATAGTCGGGCAATATTGGCTTATTATAAAAATAAATGGGACAAATTTTGTTGGAAATTTTGTGATGTTTGGAAAATTTGTATGATTTTACGAAAAATTTTGGACCCCTAAAATGGTACAGTAACCGAATTTTTTTTGGCGACGGGGGGAGGGGGGGGATGGGGGGAGGTCGCCAAAATTAATTTGTTCCGGCAAAAATTTTTTCGGCACTGGCCGGGCACAATCCGAAAAAGTCGGGCAAATTTCTTTCCGCCCCCCTAATTTTTCTTTCCGGTACGCCCATGCATGGGAGTCGATAAAACTCTCACGCAGCATGCTCGTTTGACCGGGGCATAGAAATAATGGATATCTATTATTTCCATGGGCCGGGGCCGGCTTAGGATCATATAGATTATTGTAAAAGTCAGGGGTCCGGTCAATTTTCAGGGTCCTAAATTCTTTAATACGTTGAATCCCGATACTGTATACGTAACTCGTCATCTGTATTTAGATTTCAGTATAGGTTAAAATTGTTTCTCTTTTCTCACTATACATATAATCTCAATAATTTATTTATTTCAAATACGTCACGTGATGCTTTTTTGTAACACTTGTACAGTCAATGCATTTTTTAAGGATTTTTCAGTGGTGGGGCAAAACTGCCAAAGGGCTCATTCTCTCCTTGCCCTCCCCCCGGCCCCAGGATATGATCGCCGAAGGTGTGAGCCGAGTACCACAAGCACGAATTAGGTAGGGCGTTGGGGTCTGGGGGCTCCCCCTAGGAAATTTTTAAAATTTGGGTCTCTAAATAGCATTTCGTACATGCTGAGAACACATTTTTAAAAAATCTCATCTTGTCAACTAAGTTTTAATAGTGAAATTTGTAATATGAATTGCATGCTAAACATTAAAAAACAACTGATAAATTTAAGTATGCTCACCAACAAATTTTGTTTTTAAACTTTTTTCAATGTTAAATTAAACTCATTTACTCAATGTCTCAATACATGGCTTTGGGGCAATAAGCCATTTATGTAAGCATGCATATGGACGTACCTTCACCAATGGCAATGTATTAAATTATTATAGCGCCGACAATCTTGGGTCGAAAGCTTCGCCAAAGCTGAGACAGGAAATGAACGTGCATGTCCACAAAACAAAACAATTATATTTATTTTTACCATGCGAATCTACAACAGTACAACTACAAGGTCAAGGATCTTATTAATGACTAATGTGCTTTATAACAATGGTATCAAGCAAACGAAATATTTTTAAAAAGCACAATATACACTAATTATTGAAAAAACCCACAAAATGCTTGAGACGATATCTTTCTATCTCCAAATTACGGCAATTCGGCAAATAAAAAAGTTCTTTAAATCTCTGTTTAGCTTCAACGTAATTGCCTCAATGTATAATTGCTTCAATGTTGGCGTAATTGCCTCTATATACAAAGTTTTGTCTTCTGTGATATTTGCCCATGGGCATGGCCGTGAAAACAGGCAAGTTTACTGCAATGGCAACGAAATTCAAGTCAGTCAGCGTTTTAGGCAGAAAAAGCATGTAAAACTGTAAAATAAGTTCACTGGACAATTTGTCTAGCTGATCTTTTTTCGTTCTCGAGAAATTTAAACTGATAAAATAAACAGTATGGCATTATGCAAGGGAGTAAAATATTAGTTTCAAAGGTAATATATAGTCTCGTCAAAGGTTAAAAATGATGAAATATTTAAAATCATATACAGCTAATTCAAAAAAGGTTTTGCTTTGACTTTGAAAAACCTTATAAACCCTAAACCTTAAACTCTAAGCGCGCAAAGCATAACGGGAACAGTTATCAGGGGATCCATTTCTTAGAGACATGGTAAATATCTCCTTACGCGGAGAACAATCAATTCACAAATAGCTGCAATATTCAACTATACTAAGCTTGAAAGTTGTGCTCCCATTAAGCTTTAAGCGCTTAGAGTTTAATGTTTAGAGTTTAATGTTTTTCAAGGGACAATCTTTTTTGAATTGGCTGTATAGCCTGTATATTGTTCATTCTTTTCACCAACGTTATATGCAGCAAGCACGTACTATTGCGCAATTGGTAATTTATAAAGTCGGTTTAGTTAAAGTTTCCTCCTGTAGCTGGTAACACATTCCCTCTTCTTTAGGGAGAAGAGTTTAGAACTGACAATATACAGACTAAAGTTTCCTATAATAGGCTAGCTTCTGTACTTATAAACGTTGTAAAAGGCTTAAGATTAAGTATTTTTTTACAATAAACGGCTGAAGTATTTTGTTTTTAATTTTCTTTGTTCTGAAAAAGGGCAGCAAATGAATTTCAATTCCCGCAGACAGAATGTCTGTTTGACAATCTTGCAATAATTGTTATGCTTATAGTTACGTGCAGTATTGAAATTCTTCAGAGAGATATCGTGTTCTATTTGGGTCTGTAACTTGCGAGGCGCCCAACAAGATTCCAGAAATTCCAGAATATATATCATCTTTGTCCTCTTGTCGATCGTTGCGAAGTTTCTGGCCAGCCTCGTACCCAGGCGCAAATAACGTACTAAAAATAGCAACACTACAGTGTTTTTACTTAGCCACTGATCTATATAAAAACACTGTAGTGTTGCTATTTTTAGTACGTTATTTGTACGAGGCTGGTTTCTGGCCGATAAAATTTTACTCGGCATAAGAAAAATGACGGTTACGGTTTTCACGAAGAAAATAAAGAGGTTTAGCAATTTAAAGCCTTAAACTCTAAGCGCGCAAAGCATAACTGTTAAACCTTAACTAGTCTGAGGGCGCAAAGCATAACGGGAACAGTTATGGGGCCCATTTCTTAGAGACATAGTAAATATCTCCCTTACGAGAACAATTCATTCACAAATAGGGTTAGGTGGAAAACGCGGACATGCGGACACGCGGACATGCGGACACGCGGACATGCGGACACGCAAGTCAAGTGGAAAACGCGGACATGCGGACACGCAAGTCAAGTGGAAAACGCGGACATGCGGACACGCAAGTCAAGTGGAAAACGCGGACATGCGGACACGAAATTTACTAAACTTCAAAAAATCTATTACGACAATAATTAATAATTTTTCGCAAGATATTCAAAGTTATCAATGCCGAGGTTGTGTTTTTCTCTCTCTTTTCTCTGTCTTAGTTTGTAAGCTCTTTAGTGTACTTCGCTTCTTTTTTTAGTTACAAAAACAAATCTCGCCATGGGCCATGGCTTTATATGTTCTGCATGTAAAGAAGCTCGTTTTCTGCTGGCAGAATTGATGTCATATTTACATTCAGAAAGCTATATCTGCAGCTGTGATGTCATAATTACACAATCAAAACGGAGATTGTATAGGAAATAATGACTGAAGATTGATAATGGATTGTTGCGCGAACTTTTACTGTTTTCATGTATTTTACTTACAGTATTTAAAATTCTGAAAAATCCACTCAGAATCTTTACAAAATACAAAACAATGGCAATTCAGAAAACTATATAAAATTGCACCAAGGTGAAATACTTTATATTTACATAATAGGATACTTTAAGTATACCGCTATGGCGCTATTTGTCCTACATACATTAAAATTTTAAGACAAGTTATGAACTATTATAGTTGACTATAGATATTGTTAGAATATTGACTATTTGTCTTACATATACATTAAATGTTAAGACAAGTTATAAACGTCTATTATAATTGACTAGATATTGTTAGAATATTGAGTTAGCGCTAGGAAAAACTGCGCTTAAATCGGTCCGTACTACATTTAAAAATTGAAAGACTATCATAGTTACGACGTGGCCGACCATGTTCGCTGAGCCTTTAGAATTAGGTATGAGCGGATTGAGTTTATTATCGCCGTTTGAATTGATCTTTTGGAAGAGATTAAGGCACAAACGTTGTCTGTTACCATACACATCATATACATACACATACGTATATATTATCAGGTCTTTTGATGCTTTACTTCCCTGCTTCAAGGTTAAGTTCTCAGTGCAAAATTGTAGCACACGCAGGTATAGTTTTGCAACTATTTATTCGTCGGGATCATTATTATGATACAGGGTGTATAAAAAAAAAGCAACCTCGGAATTTCCTAAGAAATCACTTTGCAATTCAAGCATAAAAGATTTTAAGCCCCTGGGAATTGAAATCGAATTGCTAATAGATCATATTACTGTTGCTTTATGCACTCGCGTGTGCAATAATTTTGACAGTTGTGCTATTTTAATTTATATTCCCAGGCACCTAAAATATTTTCTCTTTAAAACCATGTCGATTCTTTGGGAAATTCCGAGGTTGCGTTTTTTTATACATACCCTGTATAGAATGCCCGTCCATTTTGACACTTCGCACCTCCTTTAATCCTTTTTAATCCTTCCTCACAATAGGTGATTAATTAATGAGCTTGGCTAAAGGTCGTGGGTCAAAATATGCCGAAGGTCAGGAAATATATCTATATAAAAACGATTTTTTTGTCACTTGAAGCGAGGGATATTGGAGAGCGACAAAACTTAAATACTTATTATAACTTGAGTTATGTTTATAGCACCGAAAGTTAATTCATTTGTTTGATTAAGTGCATTCAACTTAGCCGAGTAAGTGTGCTTCAATACTAAAATTCTGGCAAATTTTACAGGGAAAGTTTTGTCTGAATGAAGATTTAATTCATTTGAAAGGGTTCTATTTTAACGGCAGAATGTCTTCCTACCGCTTGTTCCGGACAACCTGAAACTTAATGGATTACAAGCTAGGCTTGGGTAAATTATGTCGGCATAATTTCGAGCATAATAGGGCTTCAGAAGCAAAATAGACACTTAAGAGTTAAGCCCCGTTTACACGAGCAATTTTGATGTGACAATTTTGATGTGACAGTTTTTATTTGCTCGTGTAGACGAGGAAAATTGGGCAATTTTTGTGTGGCAAATACAGTTGCTGAAAAGCTAGCGCGTTAGCTTTTATATGACAAATAAAAGTTGTCACATACGAAAAATTGCTCGTGTAGATTACTTGAAATTACGTAAATTTCCATCTACAAAACCCACCAGCAATTAATTCTATCGAGTACCTATTATGAGCAAGTTGTCGCTGTTCCGAAAGGATTAAAGGAGGTGCGAAGTGTCAAACTGGACGGGCATTCTATATCATAATAATGATGCCGACGAATAAATAATTGCAAAACTATACCTGCGCGTGCGATCAACTGTAGCCTTAATATTGATCGGCAATCACAAGTTATTCGTGATCAGCTACAATTTTGCACTGAGAACTTAACCTTGAAAAGGGAAGTAAAGCATCAAAAGACCTGATAATATATACGTATGTGTATGTATATCAAATTACTCTGTGATTCTTCACTTATAAAATATAACCTAGTATCATTCGTGATGACAATTAAAACATATGTAGTTGAAACTTGAATATATGAAAACGTTTTCTGAATTGCCGTTGTTTTGTATTTTGTAAAGATTCTGAGCGGATTTTTCAGAATTTTAAATACTGTAAGTAAAATACATGAAAACAGTAAAAGTTCGCGCAACAATCCATTATCAATCTTCAGTCATTATTTCCTATACAATCTCCGTTTTGATTGTGTAATTATGACATCACAGCTGCAGATATAGCTTTCTGAATGTAAATATGACATCAATTCTGCCAGCAGAAAACGAGCTTCTTTACATGCAGAACATATAAAGCCATGGCCCATGGCGAGATTTGTTTTTGTAACTAAAAAAAGAAGCGAAGTACACTAAAGAGCTTACAAACTAAGACAGAGAAAAGAGAGAGAAAAACACAACCTCGGCATTGATAACTTTGAATATCTTGCGAAAAATTATTAATTATTGTCGTAATAGATTTTTTGAAGTTTAGTAAATT
>CACRXK020013901.1:0-13555 GCA_902702795.2 Paramuricea clavata
ATCTTCAGTACAGATTGCCCGACTTATTACTATTTATGCCCAAGATGGGGGCTTGCCATCCTTCTACCAGTTCATATTTGATATTCTCTTCAGTTGGACTTTTTTTATTTTATTATATTGCATAGTGAATTGTATGGTAGCATTGTACTGTATACTAAAATATTTATGTTGTCACTCTGTTAATGTTAAGGTTACTCTAAAAGTTCTAACATCTCCCCTTGTCTTCCTTTTTATATTTACTTCCCCCCTTTGATGTTGTCATACAAAGGGCAGGGATTTTAACTTTTTTTCCCAAAACAATATACTTTATGCATAATAATAATAATAATAATAATAATAATAATAATAATAATAATAAAACACTTTATTTAAACAGGGTGACTAGAGTTACACGAAGTAATTTTCATCTAGGCCCTAAGTAGTATACTGTCTATTAATACTAAGACTATAAATACCAATATACAGAGTTACTAAGTCAAAAATATACACATAGGGTTAAAAATGATCGTCACCTGCCAATTTGTTCTTTTTTTGGAGAAGCTAATAAAATTAAAATAATCTTAATAATTTGTTTTGTAGAGATTCGGTGAAAGAGCTTTGAGAGAAGAGAATCTGCCTGCAGTTGAAGAAATTCTGCCTGCAGTTGAAGAGAATCTGCCTGTAGTTGAAGAGAATCTGCCTGCAGTTGAAGAAAATATTCAAGATGAATGTTTTCAGGTAACCCTTCATTAATATTTCATATTTGGGGTTTAGAACTACAATGTTACACCGCACATGTTTGATGTAGTGCTGTGCACCGGAGTTCTGCCGGAGCTCCGGCGGTTTTTTGATGTCCGTGCCGGAGCCGGAGTTACATTTCCCCAACTCCGGCAAAATGACAAGAAAACAATTGAAATGAGACAAATGTCAAATGATTGTTACTTACTGCAAACTGCCAATTGCTGTTAAACATCATGCTTTCATGAAGCTATCTGACTTAGGGGCCATTCACAAAGGATGTCCGGCCAAATGATGGATTTTCAGACCCCCCCCCTCCCCCGCTTGTCCGGCATTGTCCGAATTAGTGACCTCCTCCCCCCGGACATCCGCCATGCCTCGCAAAAACTCATGCAACCTTGTATATATCAAGAGTAAAAGTTTTTTTACTTTTAGAACTTTTTTATAACTGTAAATGTGAACACAAAAACATATAAATTACTAATTAAAACAAAATCTAGTGTTAACCGCATAGTCAAAATGCCAATTTCACAATGTGAAATGGGAAAAGAAATTTGTTTTTGAATTTTTTTAAATTTCGGATATCCGGATTGCTAAAAATATGTCCGAGTTTGTCCTGGCTCGGACATCCTTTGTGAATGGACCCTTAGCACTACATAGTCACATAGTCTTAGCGCTATACATAGTCGCTACATGTGTATTCATGCCTTGTAGATAACGAAAAAGTACAAAACAAATAAATATCAACCTTTTGAAAATGACAGTGTTTGCGTGCGAACAATTGCGCTGTGGAGTCTGAGAGTGTTAGTGTCATGCTATATAAAAATTGCAACACTATCAAAGATTTTTTGAGGCTGGTTTCCATATAGGTATTTTCTACGTGGTTAAGTGTTTTCACTGTTTTGTTTGCTGAGTTATGTTATCTGATAATTAGGTTCTCTCCATTAGGTTCTAAAAAATCTATTACCTTAGATGTACGTAGGATAATTGCCCTCGAACGCCTCTTAGATATAACTGTGAGTAATTAAGTTGGGATTATTCATGAAAGGTTTATTTACAACCACCAGTTATATTCTAGTGTAAGCTACACCAGATCCAAACGGCACACAAATCACTGTGTGTCTGTTAATCACCCAGTTTTTAAATATGGAATGATTTTAGGTCTCTTAAATATCAAGCTAACTTGTAATTGTACTCTGGATATCTCACAGTATTGTCAATGCTTAATGCATAGTGTAGTTATTGTGAAACCTATGAAAGTGAGTGAGAGGATACTATTCAAGGATGCAGATTTTAATGTCAGCAGTACATTTCTTGTGCATGTTGAAGATACTGATTCTGTCATTGCAATTTATCCTTCTCAAATTGAACGGAAGTGCATTTGTTTAAACTCAGGTGACAAAATATATTTTTGTCCATTGCCATATCGAATTTATGGTGATTAGCTACTGTACATAGTGAATTAATGAGCGTATATAAAGTCATTCAAGTGAAATACATGGAAGTTCATGTAGTCTTCTGAGAGATGAGGAAAACAAACGAACAGAGAATTTCATCTTTTATTCCTTCAGGGCATTCTTCCTCGCCGTTATCTAAATCACTTTCTTCTTTTTGTCTATGGGATTTACACACTTTTATGTGACTCAATCTCTAGTAGTAGTGCAAATGTGCAATTGATCTTTCTGAGTTTGCCTAACAAGGTTTGTAATTCAAATGGAGGAGTTGTATGGTCTGTAGGGTCCACTGTCAGGGCTACTTCTGCATTCACCTTGGAATCGCATTCTCCACTGACTACTTCTGCATTCGCCTTTGATTAACTCCATTAGTCTCTGGGAAATTGGACACTTTGGATGCACATAGGACAATTGCTTTGCAAGATCTTTTAACACACAACAGTCGAAAATCAATGTGGCAAATTGAATGATAACTTTAGATATGTTCTTGTACAAACATCAGTTATATTTCAGCATAAGTCGTACTAGATCCAAATGACACACAACCCACCATACATGAATTCAACATCAAGTTTTTAAATATGCATTAGCCATTAGGTCTTATTAACCCATTAAGTGCCAGCGCTCTCCCCTTGACGAGTAAAATCGTCTGACGTTAGACAGAGTAAAATACCAAAGTAGGGTGCATCAGGGTGCATCGCCACTCAATAGGTTAACTAGACACATGGGCAGATAGGCCAGTTAACCCATTAAGCGCCAGCGCTCTCCCCTTGACGAGTAAAATCGTCTGGTGTTAGACAGAGTAAAATACCAAAGTAGGGTGCATCAGGGTGCATCGCCACTCAATAGGTTAACTAGACACATGGGCAGATAGGCCAGTTAACCCATTAAGCGCCAGCGCTCTCCCCTTGACGAGTAAAATCGTCTGGCATTAGACAGAGTAAAATACCAAAGTAGGGTGCATCGCCACTCAATGGGTTAACATTAAGCCATCATGCAATCATTATAATTGTAAAACAAATGCATGCTAGTTACTCGGAGACATTTATTTAGAATAATTAGACACAAATTACAGTGTATCTTATAATCATCCAAGTTTCTTCAATTTACAATATCTTGTAATTGTGCTCAGGATATTTCAAAGTATTGTCAATGTTTAATGCTTAGTGTAGTTATTGTGAAACCTGTGAAACAGTAAGATATAATTTCCTAAACCTATTTAAGCTACAGTAGTGAGAGAATGTTGTTCAGGGATGTATAGATTTTAATATTACAAGTAAATTTATTGTACAGTTAGTTGAAGAAAATGACTTATCATTGCAATACATACAGTATATAATAATAATAATTTAATTCTTCAGTGCGCATTTACAAAAAATTCTCAATGCTCATTACAATGGTATTACTTATTAATACAGTATATATTAGATTATATAGTTAAAAATTTGCGAATACTAAGAACTAACTGTAAGCTTGGTTAAAAAGAAGAGTCTTTAAGTTTATTTTTAAAAATATCAACAGATGTCTCTAGTCTCAATTCATCAGGCAGGCTATTCCAAAACGCCGATCCAGCCTTCCTAAATGTTCTATCGCCATATGTTTTCGTGATTGTCCTTGGTTCTTGAAGCAAATTTTTAGAAGCAGATCTTAAACAGCACGAAGGCTGATGTATTTTCAGAAGGTTTTGAAGATAGGATGGAGCCAAATTATTTAAAGCTTTAAATACTATTAACCCAAGTTTAAATTGGATACGGCTTTGTATAGGAAGCCAATGAAGTTCTTTCAAAATGGGAGTAATATGCTCTCTTTTATTTGACCTTGACACAATTCTAGCGGCTGTGTTTTGTACATGTTGTAGTTTCTCAATCTCACATTGTGGAAGCCCATAGAGGAGACTGTTGCAATAATCAAGACGAGATGTGACAAAAGCATGAACCAACCGCTCCGCAGTCGATTGGTCAAGATACTTCCGTATACTGCCAATGTTCCTCAAAGCAATGTAAGCTGTTTTACAGATTGAATTTACATGACTCTTCAGAGAGATTTTCGTCCACAATGGCGCCAAGGTCACGGACCTCAGTTTTGATCTTGATTAAGCTATCACCAATATAGACGCTGGGAGGAGCTGGATATGATTTAGCATATGCAGAATGTAGATAAATAGCTTCAGTTTTTCCATCGTTTAAAACCAGTTTGTTTTGAAGGCACCAAGCCTGAATATCATGAAGACAATGTTCAAGACGCTGAATGGCAGTGTCAGAATCGTGTTTCTTTAGGATAATGTAAAGTTGAGTATCATCAGCATAGATCATAGCATCAATGTCATGGGCAGTAAAAATATCTTCTGGTGGAGAAACGTAAAGAGAAAAAAGCAATGGTCCGAGAACCGATCCCTGAGGCACACCTTGTAATAGCGGAGTTGATGCCGAAGTTTTACCGTTTACTTTTACATACTGAGTTCGAGATGTGAGATATGACCGAAACCAGGATAGAGCTGTACCACAAATTCCAAAGCGAGATTTCAGACGGCCAAGTAGAATTTGATGGTCAATTGTATCGAAAGCTGCAGAAAAATCGAGCATTACTAGAAGAGCTTGATGGCCAGAATCAAGTGCCTCTAAGAGATCGTTTTGAACACGTAAAAGAGCTGTTTCAGTACTATATCCCTTTCTGAACGCAGATTGGAGATTTGGATATATTTTATTTTCCATTAGATAATCGATAAGTTGGGGAGATGCGACTCGTTCGATCGTCTTCGAGATAAACTGTAAATTTGAGATTGGACGAAAACTACTCATATCTTCAGGATCCATCGATATTTTCTTTAGGACAGGTGCAAGTTGGGAAACTTTCAAAGCATCTGGCATGGAACCACCGCCCAAAGATAAATTAACAATATTCGTAATAGGTGTTAAGACCACATGAAGACATTGTTTCAGAACCACAGTTTGGATTGGATCTAATTCACAAAACTTTGTAGGAGATTTCAAAACAATCTGCTTAATGTAGGTCTCTGTTACAGGCAAGAAAGATGAAAAACTTGAGCTGCATGTGCATGGACGGAGATAAATATTTGGTTCTAAGACAGGAGTTTCGCATAATTTACTGTGAAGATTGCGAATCTTATCATTAAAGTAAGTTAAGAATTGATCGGCTGGGTCAACCAGAGAAGAGGGAAAAATGTTTGTCCTTTTTCCACTGGTCATCTTTTCTACTTCACGAAAAAGAGACCGCTGGTCAACATTACTAAAACGATTTCGATGGTATGATGTTTTTGCATCGTTCAGACGTCGATAATAGCCGTTACAATAGTCTCTAAAAATCTGTTTATCAATTTCAAGACCAGAAGATCTATATTTCCTTTCATAACTCCTTTTCTCTGCCTTAGCCTCTCGAAGTGAATCATCAAACCATGGAGCATGCGGTCGGAGGGTGACGAATCTTGGGCGTGCAGGAGCATGCATATCCAGAAAATTCGTTAGGTCAGTATTGTATTGATGGACTAACGAGTCCAGGTCAGAGCAAGGTTCAGTGATGATAGACGATGCGCAAATAGATTGGGAAAAAGCACACAAGTCAATATTCCGAAGTTTTCGGTGGTTCACAAACATTCTTGTGGATTTAGGGCGGGGAACAGAAATTCGACCAGTAATTACAGCATGATCTGAGGGAAGCTGCAATGATGAGCTTATATCGGATATAACAGTATCTGAGTTGCGAGTAATCACGAGATCAAGAAGGTGACCACGGTTGTGAGTTGGGGTTTCGACATGTTGTATCAAGTTATTAGAATCCAAAAGATCAAGAAACAGGATGGCATCACGGTTTGTTGAAACATTATCGAGATGGAAATTGAAATCACCAACCACTAGCAATCGACCAGGCAGGGCGGCCAGATTCTCAATGAGAATTGGGAACTCATTGAAGAAAATGTCTGCAGACAAGCCATTTTTCTTTGATGGAGGTGGTCGATACACCGCAACGATATACAAACAAGTGGATATATCGTCTTCAAAATTTTATTTAAAAAATGCGTCGTGTTTAGGTTTCACATTTTGAGTTAAAATGTATAACAAGCGGTAAGGTCTATAAAATATATTAGCTGTCGTTCATAGCAAATTTTGTCAAACCTCTTGACAGTAGCCTTCATCACAGAGTATTAGTTAAGTCAATTAATTACTCTGGTACAGTTTTTTATTAGAACGTTGAAGCTGAAATTGAAAAATTAATAATCGTTGATTCAAACAAAAGTATGAACGCACTGAGTATATTGAAGAGTGCTCAACACCACCAATGTAGGTAGAGCTTTATAATTATTGTCTTGTCTACTTTAATTAAATGAATAAAGTCACAACTCCGAGTTTCGCGATTTGACCCCCCCCCCCCAGTTTTAGTGAGGTAGTCGGTAAAACGCGAAGTTACTCGGTAATGGCAAGAGTCATGACAGCGGTCGGTAAAACAAATCGATTAAAGTGGAATTTTGCTCCTCGGTAAAGGGTCTTTCTATTTTATGAGTTCGAGTTGATAAAATCGAGTTATGAGTTCGAGTTCAAAAATCGAGTTAGCATTTTTGTCAGCGGTAACACAAAATAATATATGTTAATTACCCTAAATATGCCAAATTATTCACCGGCCCATGTGCTTGTTTGCAAAATGGCGGAAAATCATTCGAGTTGTCCTTCGGCTTACCCTGGGTTTGAGTTGTCCTTCGGCTTCGAAACAGGTATGAAATTAGCATATGATAATACAATTATTTAATGGTTTTTCTTTTGTAATTGTATTAAAATATTCTTTTAATAACAACGAATCATATTTTATTCATTGAAAGGTCATTGATGTTGAAGCAAATGCCACAGAAAGGTATAGTATTAAAAAATATGTCTTTAAAATTTCAGTTTTTTCAATGATGTTTTATTTACGCCACCGTCCTTTTTTATTTATAGGTTTAATATACTTATATATCTCAGATAATTTATCGTTTTATATTTACGTAGAAGTTATGCAGAGGTGGTAAAAACGGAGAAAAAACGCTCATTTACACAGTGGATTCTGATGAGGATGACGATGGAGTACAACAGTAAAGAGACACGGTTAATTTACGTATGGAAGGCAAAGAGCATGTAATTGAGAACTTTGGGAAGGTAAATTTATGCTTATAACTAAATTTGTAATGTATTTTAAAGTATTTTTAAAGTCCTTTCATATTTATCGTTATGCACCCATCAATGTTAACCCCGCGAGGGGGGGGGGGGGTCATATGTGGGGTATTTGATCATCAATTTGATTGAAAATTTGCTCAAAAAATCAAATACTCCACCCATGCCCGACCCCTCCCACCTCTGGGGCTTAACATTGATAGGTACATTAGTTTTTGGCAAACGCCAAAGGCGTGAGACTGACTAGGGGTGTCCGGGGGCATTCACCCGGCAAATGTTTTGAAATATAGAGCCCCTGAAATTCGATTTAAAGCATTTTTGGGATGTAATCTTGCATAATTCCCAATATTATAAAGTACATCGAAGGCATATATTTTCCCTGACATTTCACCTTGGAATTTAATAAATTGAAAAAGTCACCTTCAAAAACGGGAGGAGTGATCACAGTGACCTTGTTTCCCCTTTTTGATGCTGGGGGAGGAGAAAATCCCAATGTGATTTTGATCAGAAAAGTTGCATTTAAATAAATTCTAGGTTATGAGATACCATTTCTGCATTCTCAAAATTGTGTTCCTTTTTTATACGATAAAGAATAAGTCAAGTAAATATGAGAAGAAATATTCATGCTAAGATGATGCATACATGTATTTAACTGTTAAAAATCTAAACTAAATCCATTCTTCTTGGAACCATATAACTACAATTATTTTAACGAGATCATACAAATCAAGTTCCTCAAGTAAATCGTCGTTTTCCTCAGTCGAGACGTACTTAGCCAGTTTCAGCTTCGAGCATGTAACATGTACCCTCTCGCCTCCACCCCTTGGCTACGCCACTGCCGATACATGTAGTGTCATTTGTTTTACAAGGCCAATTCTAAAAACAAAATAGCCCTTGTGATCCGTTTTGGCCCCGGTCAGAGCCAAAACGGTACTTATGGCAAAGTGACATAATTCTTATAGGTACCAAAACGACCCTAGTGTTCTGTTTTGGTCCCTGTTAGAGCCAAAACGGCCCCGGTTTTAAAAAGCCAAAATGGCCCTTCTAAAATTACTGTGTGCGTGACTGAGTTTGCGTGCGGGATTATTATTATTATTATTATCATTATTATTATTATTATTTTATTATTATTATTATTATTACTATTATTATTTTTATTAATCATATTTAAAAACACGGTAGCCTTTCAAAAAGAGTGATTTTCAAAGGGCCGTGTGGACAATTACATTACTAAAAACAATTACTTAATTAATTAATTAATTAATTAATTAATTAATTAATTAATTAATTAATTAATTAATTAATGTTTTTAATAAATAGATTACATTTATTTTCTCGTTGTCTGTTCCGTTATAGATACACGGTATGACGTCATATATGGTAAGAACAAAAAAGTGTCCACGAGCCGCCTAGGCGAGTTGTCACTTTTTGTTCATACCACGTATGACGTCATACTGTGTACCTATAACTGAACCAATCTCGTACCCAGAGCCATCGTTGAGTGGCTCTGGCCACACGGAATTGAAAAACGATCCTGATTGGTCGATCCATAAGTTATTGAACCCATACCCCCTGTGGCGTTCACGAGCGCGGCCAATATGAGTGAATACGATATATTTTGCTTTATTTGGCCTGAAAAGTTGCTTATTTTGACGAATTTTTTGTTGCTTTTCGTCCGAAAAAGTGGTGAAGGGATTAAGGAGTTGATTTATGCATACTTGAATTCATTTGGGCAAAATAACAGCCTTCGTTATGGTAATAATTCATACTCTTGGTTCACTCTGAGTGAGTATTGATGGGAATGATGGCATATGTCCTTGATCTACTATATTGGAGTGTTATTATTGAAAAGAAATTCAAGGGTACAAGACTTACAAGCATACACGTATGCTAGGACTGTATTTATACAAGATTTGGGATTTTTTAATTGAACTGTAAATGTATGAATCATCATGGTGTGAATGTAACAATTAAACAGCATTTGGATTCTTCTGCAACTTGTCAATTCGTTTGATAGAATTGTTTGATGATGCAATATATTGTTTCTGTTTACAGTATTGCCTGTACAACTCTGTCAGAAACATTGGTGTTTATAGCAGCCCAAAAAGGTTTCATTAATTTGAAGGCCATGTAAAGTATGTAAAGTAAACAAACCCTTTGTTTACATTCTGAAGTCTGAATCCAGTGCTATAGTTGTAAAATATTAGATATGCATTATACTGAATTTTTAACTCTTCTGGTTTGCTATGTTTGTAAATGAATACAGACTAGAGATTCAATTCAAGAAAGTTTGGAAGGTGCGAAATATTAATAACATTCCAATGGTCGGGTCCCAACCATTGGAATGTAGGCCTGCAGAATGCATGCGCAGAACAGACTTTACATGGTCTTTAATAATACCAGTATGTAATAATACTAGAAGTTACTATCGCAAAGAAAGTGCTGCCTCACCCCGCCTTCCATCACATAAGCACGTAAAGCACCCCTAAAGGCCCATCTACACGATACGACTAGTCATATACGATTCTTATCCTGGCGTATGTACTCGAATAAATGTGTGTAAAAATGTCAAATTTCAAACTTCCGCTAAATGCCTAAATACTCTAATTGTATTGACTTCCATAAATTCCTTACTCTTCAAGAAATTACTTCTTTGAAAATTCCTTCATTCTAAACAAAGATGAAGGATTTTGCAAAAGTCTACAGGTCATGCTATGCAAGTTTTTAATGATTTGCATTATTCAAATAGATGCAGGTTTATTAGCATATCATAACCAGTTGTTATGGCTAGCTTGCATGCCACTGAATACTGTACAATATCATATATAACAAATGATAATAATACTTGAATGAATCATTGGATATGTAGAATTTAATAACAATTTAATAACAATTTCATACATAGAAATACAACCTGTAAGTCAGTTTTTGTCCCTATTATAATTTTAATGGCACCTTCAAGGCTACCCCTACCGCAGAACAACTGAACAATTTGCCGATGGAGAGACAAAATCTATTTTGTTGACATTTTTGTTTAAGCCTGGCTCACACTGGCCGTAAATTATCGGGGATCTATTGCATTCTTTTCCAACAGACAAAGCATTTTACACACCAATGATCACAGACAATGGAAATCCTCGATTCTTACGACCAGTGTGAACCAGGTATTAATAATGTAAGCTTCATATGACACCATTCATTGTATAGATGATTAAGATTGTAATTGTTTAATATGTCAGCTTCATATGACACCATTCATTGTATAAACGATTATAATTGTACTCAGTCAGAACTGCAAAACTATATATATAATAAGAAAGAAATTGTGAGCATTATGGAAAAAGTCAGATAATTTTTCATTTGTATACAATTGTGTGTGGACCTCATACTGCTCATTTGACCTTATGCATAATGATGTCATAATACTTCATGCCCGTGAGGAATGCTGATCTTAGTAGTCATTGCCCAGGAAAATTAAACAAATCAAAATGGCCACTATCTAAATTTTCCTGGACCGTGATGACTACTAAGACCAGCATTCCTCGCAGGCATCAAGCCTTGAGACGTCATTATGCATAAGGTCTATTGATATACAGTGAAGCCCCACATAAAAGAACCAGTAGGTTAAGAACCACTAGCCTGAAATTTGGGCAATAACAAGTTTTAACATATGCAACAAGAATATACAGTGAAGCCCCACATAAAAGAACCAGTAGGTTAAGAACCACTAGCCTGAAATTTGGGCAATATTAACAAGTTTTAATATATGTATTAAGAACCATATTAGTGTCATAGCAATAGTTTTGTGCAACAACAGTCCCTATTTTAATAATGTTTAGAATATAAAAAATAGGTACGCTAGGCATACATGTATCTGCGCGAAGGGATTCCATAGTTGGTAAAGAAAAAAATTTCGTTCACAATTACTAGTAAACATTTATATTTCGAAGTGACTATACAGTCGGCTATTTAGTAAACTGCTGGCTATATGGTGACTAAGAAAAAAAGCTAAGTCAGACAAAACACAACCCGACCAGCGTTTCACTTTCCGCACACACTGCCTATACCATATACTCTAACGGCAAGCTAGGTGAAAGCTAGTGCAAACAAAAGTTTTTTTATATTTAACTAAAGTCACTATATAGCCGGCAGTTAACTAAATACCCGGCTGCCGGCAGTATAGTCACTTTGTTTATATTTGATATGACAAAGAATGTTCAGATTGCAGTCTCTTCTCTACTGCAATCAACTGTCAGAAAGCCAGAATTGATGTTTATAATAAAAACAGAATAAGAGTTATATATGAAATATGGGTACAAAATTCTGAGATAAATACTGTACCATGCAGTGGCGGACACTAGGGGAGAGGGGGCTGAGCCCCCCCCCCCCCTATAATTTTGATAGACTGTAAAAATCTTGTACCAAATAACACAAATCACACTCATATAATAATGCCACTAATTAAAACATTGTAATTTAATACCATTAATTAAAACAATGTTTTGAAAACCTAGTTTTTTAGAAAATGTGTTTTCAGAATGCTTCAAATGCCATTTTCGGGGTCCAAATTTTGAAAATTGTCCATGGGGCATGCTCACGAGAACCCCCCCCCCCCTCCCCAATATTTCATAAAGTGTCTGCCACTGTACTGTACCCACATTTAATGTATGCTAAATGAAAAAAATACGTACAATCTGTATAGAAATTTTAATAACTTTAACTCGGCTTATGAAGCAATCCTATAATCCTAAGATGTTCTGTAACTGTTAATGAGCCATATAACAAAATTCTAATGTAACATAATAATTCTGAATGCTTGAATATATATAAAATGTATATAAACACAATTTTGACATCCCATACAGCATATATTAATTATGAATAGACAATCAATATTATTAAAAAAAGCATGCATGGTTAGTCACGAAAAAGCTTTACAATGTTACTTCGGGCAATGATAAGCTTACTCATGTTCCGGTACCATCATTTGCAAAACTTGCCACATTCATTTACGAATTTTTTTATAGCAAATAGCGAAATTCACCAATAGTAATACAGTACACGAAACTAGTACTTGCGAACTTCAAATGCATTACCATCAAATTAATTATACTAATAATTAAGCACTCACTCTCAGTAAAAGGAGTGGATGTACGGAATATTTAATCTTGATGTTACCTTGACAAAAATAACATCACTACCAATCATTAAAAAGAATCGAAAATACATTTTATGAACAATACGTCAATAGTCAATACAATCTAGTAAATTTATATTTTAAACAAAGAAGTCGAATTCATATTCATGTAATTAACAGATTATGTCTTTATAGCTCTCCAACTTTTCTCCCGATGTACTTTACTCTTACCAGTGAAAGCAATATTAATGTATTAATCTTCATATTCTTGTATAAAATACTTTTAGCACTGATTGACACAAATTATATAAAAGTAATAAAACTTTTGCACCGAACATTAAACTAGGACCTTACCTTAAAAGCCTATGAAGGTTTCTTTAGACTCCTAGCCCTATTTATAGTTGTAGCTTTAATACTTTTATGTCAGTAAATAATTGCCATAATGATTGGGCGAAATAAATAAATAATACCTCTTCTAGGATAAAACAATTGTCACTCTGTAGAAAGCCGCCATCTTTGTTTACGGGCCTGTTCGCAGGCATACAGCCCTAATTAGTCGACCTGAGTGTTTAACGTACGCACAAACTCGATAGCATAGTATCTAGCGCTCCGCGCAGATACAAAAAGTATAGTGTGAAGTAAGATTATATAAGAACCACTTCAGCCTGAAGTCAAAATTCACTGGTTCTTTTATGCAGGGCTTTAATTTACTGCATATCATATTCCCATAATAACAATATTAATGCTAGTAATAATCATTTTACTGTGTATATATATATATATATATATATAACTATTTTATTGGCGATTTTCTAATTGACATACAACCTATATATTTGTAAAATTTGATATAGCTACAATACCTTGTTGGCTTGATCTTTTGACACAATCACTATACAACTTTATTATTGCCAACGATTGCCCAGTTAACGAGATCACATTTCGCTAGTATAAACTATATAGTATAAAATATAGCGAGTTCACACATCGCTAGCAAGTTTGGTACAGGTACAGTAAGTTCACAATTCACTTCTTTTTTGAAAAACATAATATGAGCGGCCCCTTTTCATTTGATTTGACCAAAAGATCCC
>CACRXK020013902.1:0-13554 GCA_902702795.2 Paramuricea clavata
GTTCCTGGCGGTGAGGACAAGGTACTGTAGTAATCAAACAATCTTTATAGTTATATATTTTCCTTTACTTACTTACTAAATACAAACTCAATGTTTCTCCTTCGCGCCCTAATTACATGTGTTCCTATTTCCCCGCGTATTATAATTTATTCTATAAATTATGTATAACTGTCAATCACTACATTGTTCTCTTCTTTTTTTTTTACAAAACTCAACGGAATAACTATGATTTGTTCGTTATTGTTCATATCATACTAAAGTTTTATGAAATAAGTCCCGATGGTATTGAGTGACCAAATCTATTTACAGGTCGTTGATTTCTCGTTGATCTTCTTGCTATCGGGTGACTTTCTTCTATAAAGTCCTGCATATCATCTCCGACCCTGTTGTCCTGTACATCTTCCACAGTAGTTGACTTCTCTACATCACTACTTTGTTCGTCTACAGGTTTAACTACTTTGAAATGAGTTACATTACGCGTGATGGTGCGTCTGCCATTTCGTGCCGTAGCTGTTGCGCCTTTCCTCTCCACGATCGTAAATCGCTCGGGATTGAATCTTGGAGATAACTTGTTGTTTGGTTTCTGTTTACAAATAACAATGTCCCCTTCCTTGATCTTGGATGTCTTGGTGTTTTTCTTGGCATCGTAGTACTGCTTATTACTGATCTTCTTCTTGTCAATGTTTTCCTTTGCCTTTTGGTGCTTGTTTACGACATTTTGTGTTGACAGCTCGGGTAGACTTCCTTGCACCTTTCGATTAAATAGTAGTTCACATGGAGGTATCTTTGTAGTGGCATGCGGTGTTGAGCGGTAATTTAATAGAAATCTTTGAAGTTCTTGTCTCCAATTCTTTCCCTCTAACATGGAAGTTTTTATCACTTTTCCTAACGGTTTCATCACACTTTCGGCATTTCCATTGCCTTGGGGCCACAACGGAGTGCTTGTTTTCCACTCAATTCCTAAGGCAGCCATGTATCTTTTAAAATCATTCCCATTAAAAGGTGGTCCATTATCAGTTTTAATCTTTTTCGGTATACCATGAGTTGCAAATATGCAGTCTAACTTCGGGATGCAGGCTTTCGCTGAAGTTGACGTAACAATTTCTACTTCTGGAAACTTAGAGTATGTGTCAGTCACGACAAGTAAGTATTGTCCACTGTGTGGTATAGGACCATAAAAATCGATTGCTAAGCTTTGCCATGGCTCCGTCGCTGTAGGAGTGATTCTCATAGGTTCAGGAGGATTACTTGGACCAACAGCTTGACAGGCAACACAGTTTTCAACGAGGGTCTTTACTTTACCATCCATTCCAGGATACCATATTTTTTCTCTCAATAACGCCTTAGTCTTTTCTATTCCTTGGTGTCCGACATGTCCGAGTTGCGTCGCACGGTCTTGTAGCGCTTTTGGTATAACAATTCTGCTCCCCTTGAGAAGAAGGTCTCCTGCTTTCGTTGCTGTTAGTTCTTCCGCGCACATTTGATAAGCTTTCAGTTCCACATCCTCCTCCTCCCATTTCCCCGATTTCAAGCATTCTAAAACTTTCTTTAGAATGGTGTCCGACAAGGTGGCTTCCTTGATTTCTTGAAGTGTCATTGACTTCGGTACAGCATTGTTAATGATGTAGTTCACATAATTATCTGCAATCTTTTCTTCGATTGTAGTTTTTCGTTGAGTGGTGGTAGGATGACGGCTCAGGTAATCGGCTTCATTAACTGTTCCTTTCTTGTAAATCACACGGAAGTTATACGGTTGCAGTCGTAGCATCCAGCGTTCAATACGAGCTGGGGGTTTTGATCTTGGATTATTGAAGATTGCTTCCAGAGCTTTGTGGTCAGTATAAACATCGAATTCAGTACCCAGGAGAAACAGTCGGAAATGTTCTATCCCCCACACTAGGCTCAACCCTTCGATGTCAGTCTGTGAATATCGACTTTCGACTGGAGACAGGGCTCTGCTGGCGTAGGAGATAATGCGATACGACTCTCCTGACTTCTCACGTTGGGCTAAAATAGCACAAATTCCGAGAGGGGATCCATCAACAATAAGCAAGCTTCTCTTCTCGGTATCAAAGTATGCCATGGTAGGGGCATGTGTCAGTTTCTTTTTAATCTGCTCAAAGGCTCTTTGGTGGGTGTGGTTCCAAGTGAAAGCAACACTTTTCTTTGTGAGATCCCGCAATGGTGTAGTAATTACGGCGTACTCTGGAACATACTCACGACACGTGTTCGCCAAACCCAAGAAACTACGTACTTCGCTGGCATTCTTTGGAGCGCTGACTCTGACTAAGTTGTCAATTCTTGCTGGATCTGGTCTTGTTCCATTTGCCGTAAAAATTAAACCGTAGAAATTAATCTCTTTGCGCAGGAAACTACACTTCTCGGGTTTCGCTTTTAAGTTGAGTTGAGCTAGTCGTTTCAAACAGTTCTCTAATGATTCGTCATGTTGCTTTCGCGTTTTCCCGTGAACAATGATGTCATCTGCAATATTCTTTACTCCACGAATGTCACTAAGATTTTGTTGCAAAATGTTCTGAAAAATTTCTGGCGCACTGTTCGTTCCGTAGTTCAGTCGTTTGTAGCGAAATAGGCCTTCGTGCGTCGAGAATGTAGTTATGTACCGACTTTCTTCTTTCAATTCCAGTTGATGGTACGCCTGTTTGAGATCAATTTTTGAAAAATATTTTGATCCATTCATTTCCGCACGGAAATCAGAAAGCGTTGGCATAATGTGTCTTTCTCGCTTAATCGCTTGGTTGGCTGCTCTCATGTCAACACAGATTCGTGTTCCACCGTCCTTCTTTGGGGTACACACAATTGGCGAAATCCACGGGGTAGGTTGGTCACAGACTTTTTCGATCATATCTTCCACAACCAATTTCTGCAACGCCTTTGATACGTCATTGCGTATATGGTATGGTATACGACGCTGCGGTTGAACCACTGGTTTAATATTCTCATTAATATGTAACCCGACTTGTTGAGTGTTCAATTTCCCTTCACCAACGAAAACAGTTGCGTATTTATCAATAATCTTCTGGATCTCTTGGTCTTCGCATTTTGGCGTCGATGCATGAGGCATTGGCTGCTGTTTATCCGTGTTCTCCGTGTTTCCGGGCAGTATGGGCTGAGTTTCCGGTTTAGAAAGTTCCGGTTTCGGCGGCGTTTCAAGTTCCGTGACCTTGTTTACTAATTGAATTAATGCCAAATCTTGAGCGGTTTTCGCACTAAGTAGATTTCCAGAGCCGCCTTCGACAACGTGAATAACAGAAACAGTATAACGTTTGTTCGATTCTACCGTTGCCTGAAATTCACCTTTAAGAGGTAGTGGTTTGGTTGAACCATAAGCGAATATCTTGGTCGTACTTTTGCATAATTTGACGCTGGATTTGAGGCGATCATAGGTTTTGGAGTCGATAACGTCAACTGTCGCTCCCGTGTCAACAATGAAATTGATTTCAACAGAATTAACTCGTATTTTTGCTCTCGTCTTTGGGTCGCTTTTGTTTTCCACAGTATAAACATAATCTTCCTCAGAACTGGTCTCCGTCGATGAATCGAGATGTTTGTTGACAGCCCGTACACGATTTCTTCGCTTGTTTCTCGTGGATTCGGATTTAAACGGGTCTTTTGGTTGTTCTCGTTGTCGAGGCGATTCTTGTGCTATTTGTGGCTTGGAAAAACGACGCGATTCTTTCTTTCGACACACTCTAGAGAAATGACCAAGTATGCCACACGAGTTACAAGTTGAATTTTCGGCCGGACAAGGACGATCCAAATGAGGGTAAGCAAATCCACAGTTATAGCACTTAGATTGAGCAGGTTTTCTCTCAACTTGATTAAGTTGTACATCCTTAAATTTTTCTTCCATGCCACTGGCTTGTGCACTGCAGGTTTCTGATTTTCGACCATCGATCAACATATCTTTGAGTGAATAATTGCTTTCTTTTAACGCTTTCTTACGCAGTCTCGAGGATGTACCGTTGCACACAATTTGCATTTTGATTTCGAATTCAACATCCACGAACTCACAATGTTTTGCTAATCGTCTCAAGCGTGTGTGAAATTCGTCGATGGTTTCATTATCTTGTTGAGATGCTTGTCTAAACATATATGTTTGATAGATTCGATTTTTTTCTGGTTCAAAATATGCAGTGAGGGCATTGACAGCAGCTTCGTAATTTTTCTCGTCTCCTGTGTCAGGCAATGTTTTGAATATCTCGTGAACTTCAGGTCCGCTTGATACAATAATAGTGCTCTTTTACGTGCATTGTCCTTCACATTTGAAGCGACTAAATATGTGTTAAAACGTTGAATCCACTGTGTCCATCGAGCGCTTGTATTCGTTGGATCAGCTTTCGGTTCGAACAAAGGCATTGGCTGTAAGCCATTCATTGCCATAATTTATCCTCGTCGCCAATGTAGTAATCAAACAATCTTTATAGTTATATATTTTCCTTTACTTACTTACTAAATACAAACTCAATGTTTCTCCTTCGCGCCCTAATTACATGTGTTCCTATTTTCCCGCGTATTATAATTTATTCTATAAATTATGTATAACTGTCAATCACTACACAAGCCTTTACCATCAGCCAATTTCAATCCCTTGTTAGAAGTCTTCAGTTTCCGTAAACGACTTCCGACCCTTTTCTGGACATGGCCAATGCACTCTAACTTTTCTGGAATGCAATCCTCCCCATATTGCTCCCCTTCAACAATGGTGTTGTATGTTGAGGAGTCACCATCTCCAAGCATTTTGGTATGCTTCAGCCCTCCTGTAGCAAGCGACCGTTCAAAAATTGTAGCAGCCCCAGGCGTCTCCATGCTGCCAGCACTTCCTTCGTGTTTAATCTTGCACTTGTGAGATGTCTTCCATGCATTGTACCTTGGATCTTGAATCTTTTGGCCCCACTTTTGGCATTGCTGACACTTGTCTGATAACACTTCGACATCCAGGCATTTCTGCGTATCCAAGGAGATCACCGTAACAACCCCATTGTGTGACGAATATCCTCTCCTCTGCCATGTCCCATCGATTGACACTCCACATTCACTATCATCGTTTCCACTCTCATCTCTAACCGTATAGGCATTTTTGACCATGCTATCATTAGCCAACTTCTTCACAACTGGCAAAACATTTTCATTCTGGATTTTTGTGAAGTTCCGTCGGGTTGGTGGAGCAGGCATATTCATCATCTTGTTGAATGTAGTGATGGCATTATGTCCTTTGCCAATTTCCCTAAAAGCCAGGACTGCTCTTACATTTGCTTCATAGGAACGACCTTGTTCCTTTGAAGAATTAAAAGAATATTTCCAGCCACACTCGATATTTTTACACTGTAACACAATGTAGTTCGAATATCCACATTTCTTTTTCATGTCAACATGTGAGTCAATATCACAACCACAATCTGGGCATTTCAAGACGTTAAATACATTGAATAGTGCGATAAGTCCATAAATATAGTTCCTTCTTTCAAAGTACAATCAATGTTTTTCGACATATCACGAAGCGTTTCCGTATTCTTGCCAATTTTCTTCGCAGGAGGTCCAGGGTCTTTATACTTTGGTCCGCCATCTTTGTTTACGACTCGTTTCCTTGACGGTGGAATCTTTCCCTTTTTTCATGATCGATTTCTTAAATTTCCCATCTGTTTACTTCGAATTTCAACCAGACCAACACAAGATAGGTAATTCTAAACTTTTACAGCAACTTTTCAACTTATAAATGCAAAAAACAGCGATTTTCTATGACAACTTTCACACAGCTTGCTCAGAAGTCGACCTCGAGGTTAGCAAAGTCAGTGCGTTGTCATGCCGACAAAAATGAACCAATCACAAAGAGATTTGCCAGCATTTCTTAAATAACATGCATCAAAAGTTGAATTTAAAAAATCTCTTTGTGAGTGAAATAATCATGCAAATTTGGAAGGAAAACGTGTTGCTAGGGCGTTGCTATGGAGGAAATGTTAAAAAAAGGCCTCTTGAAGCCTTATTTTTCTAAGCCTTATTGTAGGTAAGAACCACATGTTATCTTAAAGTATAATAATACCTAATGTACCTATTTATAGTATAATTTTATTTTTTTTTCGAAATTCACAATTTAAAGGGGGAATGACCATTATTAAATTAATGTTTGTTGGATTCGGTATTCAAAGATCCCATTCATAATTACGAGGCCCTCGCGCCAGGTTATTCTCCAACAACCGATTCCGCAATAGTTCTACAGCCCGTATTCTAAAAGCTCACTTTCACTCACATTCATGCATTGAGTGGAAGTTCAATCTGAGCTTCTCTCGAGTGTCATTGCATGCTGTTATTGAATAGCTGGAAGGCTAGTATCATACCTTACTCGGTGGCTACTCACCGTCCAGCTATTCAAAAGCAGCAATGGCATTCAAGAGAAGCTCAGATTGAACCTCCACTTATTGAGTGCTAGTGTGCTTTTAGATTACGGGCGTACATTACTTTTATCCTACAACCGATATGGTAATAAAGATTAAGATTTCCTCATTTGACATGCAACTTTTAAGATTATATATGAAATATTTTTCCCGATTTCTCATATCTTGAAGAATTTTGACTGAATGGAATGGGTTAGTTTTGGATCAGTATTTCCATCCATAGAACTAATAGATATACAATATGTATTTCTATCTCTTCTCTATGAAAAATATGTCTCGACTCCACAGTCCACAACATGACAGGTTTATATTTTATAGAAGGACATTTTCTCCCGCCCCTTTCTCCCGTGGCAAGCAATTTTGCGCGACTGCGGGGTGTGCAAATTGTTTTAATTAATTGAACAGAAAATAGTTTCACAAGAAACCTATTCTAATGGATTTTTGACGAAAATTCTTAGTTCTAAACTGACTTAGGTTATAAGCAAAAGGTTTTGTTGATGAAAGGTAGTCTTCACCAAATTCAAATTTGGTGAATCGATAATGAGACACGACCTCATCCCCAGGCCGTTTTGCATCCACGGCTGAAAGTCGAAGAAAATGGTCTTGGCATCGGCTGGTCGATTATACAATCCCATTGGTCTGTAGTAACTAATATAACGAGACAAAGAGGAGACATCATTCATGATCAAATACGTAACTGTATATATTGCAGTGATTTTGTTGATGTCAAAAACAGGATTATTTATATTTTTCCTGTTGACTAAATGTTGTCATGCAGTTAATTTGTTAGTTGAAATAAATGCATAAGCATAATAATTTTGGGTCCATTTTGGTTCAAACATTTTCAAAAAAAGTGTGAAAAGGTTTTCCGCATAGTTCTAAAAGGTTTTTTTTTCAAAAACGATAAGCTATTTTTTTATTGGCATAACAGGATCTCATTCGATTGAATTGATTTTGAATGGTAATGTAGGCGGAAATTTTGAACGTAAATTTTATACATTTATTTTAGACCTATAACCAGGAGCAGATGCACAAAAAATCCTGATATCACATTAGTGTTTAGTATACTATATGCAAATAAAATTGTGTTTACAGAGCTCTACAAATGCACTCTGTCACTCTGTAGCTGAGTTGGTTAGAGCGGGCTCACAAGGCCGCTCGTTCGATTCCAGCCAGAGAGGGCCTACACTTTCATTTTTCGCAGCTGCTCTTGGTATAAGGTCTAGAATAATGTATACAATTTACACTGATAATTTCCTTCTATATATATACAAAACCTTGCAACAAGACCTTCAAAAATAAATCAACTGTTCGGTTTATGCATTTTATCATTTTCTTAAATAGATTTCTGTCACAGTGCAGCTCAGTTTTGTTGAGTACAGCAACTCCATCAAGGAAGATATCATCCCTGCTGTTGACATAGCAACTGCGTCCAATGGCACCACTGCATTTGAAATTTTAACACTAGCGGCGAAACAAAACCCATGTTACCGATTTCATTACAAGACCTTCAGTTTTGGCCGTTATATTACACAGATTTGTTGTGTTGCTGAAAATACGACCACTCAGTATTATTGGTTCATTATTATCAATGACGCACCATCGCCAGTTGGAGTTGATCAACTTAAACCAAGCCATGGAGACATCATAAGATTTGAGTGTCGATATATAAATTACAATGCAAGCAATCATCATGAGAAAGTAATTGGCGATCAGTCGAAAACAGGTATGATTCCACGCGCGGGTTGCGAGGATAACGTCTGATCTATATAAATGTTTACTGGACTATAACTGTAGGGAGCTATCTTTAAACGTAACTTGCGACGGACATACGGTTTCAGCAAGTTAGAGATCAAACTAATTTAAAATACATTACACAACTAAAAAATGTTTTTTTATTTTCTCAATTTTTTTATCGATAAAATCATCTAATTTCGTTATTTTCATGCTGCAGGTTTCAACCAGACAGATGTTGAAGATACAAAGCCAGAGGTAAGACTATTTCAGATCGCATTTCCATCAAACACTGATACTCCATAGTCAGTTGCAAGTCTAAAGAATGCGTGTGATACGACAAATGCTATGTGGAAATGTGGTGTCAAACATTTAGGCAGAGCATCCAACTATAAGAAAACGATTTTAATTTCCAAGCGAGTAAAATTCCGAAGATTTAAAAATATAGGATATCCGATATCACAATCAGCACAACTGCCGACTACTACTATACGTGCAAATCAGTAAAACTGAGTAATCCAAATTACCACTGGCGAAAAACAAAGATCATAGTTATTAGCCTAACGCCAATTATGATCTTTTCTGATTGGCTAAACTTCCTACCGAATATATTTGTATAATAACAACGTTCAGTTAAAGTGTCACTACCGCCAAATATGTTTTTTGGTGTGTACTGTATATACAATATCTGAGTCAGTTCAACAAGAAAATTTAATATAACATCCCTTGCGAAAATAACTATATTATATTGCTATTTTAAAGCTATTTTATTACTATCACCCCTATTTTTATGCTATTTTATTCAGAAGCAACCCTATTTTAATTCTATCATAATATTCCACCAAAAGAAGAGCCATATTTTATTAATGTTTTATTTTATTTTATTCCTATTTTTATAGGTAATAGAAATAAAATCGCATATTTTAATACTATTTTCCAGAGCTTCAGGGAAAAAATAGGTTTAAAATAGCTTATTTAAATCAGTCTATTTTACTACACTAAAAAGCAGTTAGAAATTAAAATAGATATACAATATACTATTTTTAAACTCATAAAATAAAATAGGCTGTTTAAATCCTATTTTACATTGCAAGTTAAATGCACAAATTTCAGATAGGAATAAAATATACTATTTTAATCCTATCTTTCTTTCAGAGTTAGCAAAATAACAATAAAATAGACTATTTTAAACATATTTTGCACGGGCAGAAAATAACATAAATTAAAATAGATATAAAATATAGTATTTTAAAGCTATTTATTTTTCAGAATACGTAAAACAGAATAAAATACACTATTTTAAACCTATTTCACATTTTAAAAATGCCACATTTTTCAAATAGGGATAAAATATACTATTTTAAACCTATTTACATTCCCTAATTTGCAAAATAGAATAAAATACACTATTTTAATCCTATTTTACATTTACAGGAATTCAGGATTACAATTTGCAGATATGTATAAAATAGCCTATTTAAATTAAAACATACTGAATTTTCCTACTTAGCAAAATGAAATAAAATAGAATCGTATTTTACATTTACACAGATAAGGGATCAATCATTAATAATGGAAGGGGGGAGGCTTCAACTATTGCGTACAGCGTCATCCCCACTGGTCATCCCATGCAGTGCTTCCACTTGCAAGGAAATTTCTTTGCAAAAAGAAATAAAATTTACTAGAAAACGGCAAGGAATTTTGTTTTCAGCAAGGAAATAAGGATATTACGTTATTTCTAATAAATCCTAAGATTATAGCAATTCCCAAGAAAATTCGCGTCTGGAAGTGTCGAAAATCCAAATCCTACTCCTAGGGAATGGAAAATCTGAAAAATTTCTGAGGCATAACCTCAAGCCTCCTGTTGCAGTTTTTTATAATTAATTTATAATTTATAATTGCAACGTTCATGGTGTTTCTCGCCCGAGAAATACACCATCATTCAGGATAAATTATTGTAATATCAGTTTTAAACTAGGTAAAATTCATCTTCATCAAAGGAATTTTTGTCAGAAGTAAGGAAATTTTGAGCAGTTGGGAAGGAAATTATTTTTTTGAAAGCGGAAGTACTGAATTTAAACCCCGCCATATTTTTTATAATCAGTTCGTGATTTCGAAGTTACAATATTTCGCTCGATATTTCGAGCCGATGAAGCTTTATTAACCGTGAATAAACGAAGATGAAACATCAGGGATGATTGAGTAATATCCAGGTAAGAATCTTGTTATGTTTTATGTATAATAGAGCAATTTTGAAAGGAAATATTTGCTTTTTTCATTCGTGAATTTTGAGAATGCAAGTGTTTGATGAATTTGAATTTGCCGCGACAATTTCGAAGTATAAGTTACAATATTTCGCTCGATATTTCGAGCCGATGAAGCCTTAATAAACGAAGATGAAACGTCAGGGATGACTGAGTAATATCCAGCTAAGAATCTTGTTATGTTTTATGTATAATAGAGCAATTTTCTACTTCAATCTTCATTCGTGAATTTTGAGAATGCACGTGCTTGATGTTTCGGCTTAAAATTTGAATTTGCCGGAACAATATTTATAAACGATGATATAAAACAATAGTTTAATTGAAAGCTTACATTTGACTCAGTCTTAATTTATATTAAATTATGTTTATTGTTTAATACTAATGCCAAATAGTTAATAGTTGTGTATATGACAGATTGCCAGATTCCAGTGGCAGTGTTAATTCTTGTTAAATAATATTAAATAATATTATTTAATTAAATAATATACCGTATTATAGCTTGGCATCTACTCAAGTTTCAATCCTCAATTCTTTATATGCTTATAAATACCTAGGCATATCCCAGCTAAATGTGCATGTCTCAGTTACAATAGTCATAGAATAAAAGTTATTCTGAATAAGGAGTGCATTATATAATAATACAGTAATTAACACACAATTTATAAAAACTATGTTTTGAATCAAATATGATTCACCTTCACCAGTGTTTCACAAGATATGTCGTTATATTTGCAAGACATGTCGTTATATTATATTATATTCTACTTATATCTATCTATAGTATATTTGCTGAAATTATCAGCCGGAAAAGGATGTCTCATGCACTTTACCATTATAGCACTTATATACCCTACTTTAATTTTTTTTCACCCTCAGTCTAACACCAGGTGTTGGTTGCATCAAAGCTGGAATCTTTCAGTGTTGTTTGATTTCACCATGTCTAACATCAGAGGGTAATAGTACAATGCACTAGGATATCAATGGAATGGAGTATAGAGTTAATTTCAATTTCCTTTGTATGCCATGCTTGAAGTTTTTAATGCCGGGTGGGTCGGTTAATAGGTAAAATGTCAATTTGATCAATTTGTTGTGTGGCAACTTGATTATGGAAGTGCCCTAACTGGAAACAGTCAAAGTCCTTTGTTTGCTTGTTCAAAGTTTATAATATATGAAAACATTTATCTATATCACCTGCATGATCTGCTTAATAATATATGTAACAACCTTTGGGCTGTACATTTTATATATCTTTAGAGACACCCCGGCAAGTCATGACAAGGGTCAACTGATTTTTTTTTAATAAGATTACCCATTTCACTCCGAAGTGCCCAATTTTCAGCAGTTTGTTAATATTTAAATGTTTCTGTATCTTGCCTAATGTTGGAGAATTTTATTTGCCAAGGAAAATGTCCAGCTAGACCAGGCCCGGAGCTGAGGGGGGGCCTGGGGGGGCAAGGCCCCCCCCCTAGCGCCAAGGAAGTAAAATCTTTTTGTGGAAGGTGGAAGCACTTCAATTTGTGGAAGGTGGAATCACTTCAATATGGCTTCCATTGACATTGTCAGTGTGAAAAATGAATAAAACATTATTGGATTACTTCTCGAAAAAGCGGAAAAAGTCAAACAACAATGAAGGAGAGTCAAGAGAAAGTCAAGAGAGCATATCAGAAATGTCGGTATCTGGTGAATCCATTGATGATGACAGCACTAATACGACTATCGACACCGATCATGAGCATCGAGATTCAAGGAGTGAAGCGCTGCGAGATACTGGCACGACCGTCACCGTAATAAGCCATCCATCAGGTTTGAATTTGCAACATGAAGATCGTGGGCAAGTCCAGGAGAACATACATGGACCTCAACTGCCTCAAAACGACCATTCTGGAAAACCAAATTTTTTTGATAACAAGGAAGGCCCATGCCAACCGTACTTGAAGGCATACCCAGGTACAAGTTTCAGAGGTAAAATACGACGCTTCAATTCTAACTGGTATGGCGAATATAAGTGGTTGGAATACAACACGGATTTGGACGCTTGTTTCTGCTTCCAGTGTAGAGTATATTCGCCTAATCCAACGGAGACCGTATTTACTAAAAGTGGCTATCGCGACTGGAAACACGCTAAGGACAAGGCAAAGGGATTCCAGCAACACCAATCCTCGATTGATCATTCGAAAGCAACACAGGCTTACGAAGAAGCGAAAATGCGAAATGCACGTGGCTGCCCCGTAACAGCATCTTTTGTATCATTAAATAATGATCAGAAGCAATGGTTATTTGCTGTTTTTAACGTTTCAAGATTTTTATGTGCGAATGGTCTCGCGTTCCGTGGTTCTGATGAATCCGATATTGACACAGGAGATGGCTTGTTTTTAAGAGCTTTTTCTCAACTTCTGTTTCCGCTGGAAGAAAAATGGAGGAAAATTCACAAGAATCTTCCAAAAAACGCTAAGTACACTTCCCATGACATACAGAATGAAGTCATCGAAGTCTTAGCTTCCTTAGTGAAGACCAAAATCGCCGAAGACGTGCGAAAGGCAGAACTGTTCACAATCATGGCAGATGGCACAACTGACAAGAACAGGAAAGAGATTCAAGGTATCGTTTGTCGGTATTTATCGTCGGACGGGAATGTTAAGGAACGATGTATTAACGTCAAGGGAATCGATGATCGCTCAGCTAAAGGTATTTTCAAATTCATCAAAGAAGCTTTGGTACAATTTAACATTTCAGTTGACGGCCTTGTGTCACAATCCTTCGATGGGGCAAGCGTGATGTCAGGCGACTACGGCGGCTTGCAGAGGTTAATTAGTGATTTTTGCGATCGGAATGTGTTATATGTACACTGCTTTCTCCACAAAATCCACCTGGTTGTCAGCTTTCTCATGCAAAATCTTGACGAAGTAAAGGAATATTTTGATACTACAGCAGCCCTGTACAAGTTCTTTAAGAAGTCAGCTGTGTTAGAATCGTATAACGGCACTGCATTGAAACGGCTTATTGAGACGCGATGGTCTGGTCACTTTGAAAGTACCAGCCATGTGCACAAAAATTATGGCGATTTGATCCAAGCGCTTATGGTGGCATCAAAAAATAAGAAGTTATCTGGTGAAGATCGAGCACAGGCAACAGGGCTCCTTAGCCTA
>CACRXK020013903.1:523-13554 GCA_902702795.2 Paramuricea clavata
TGAAGCCGAAATTGAAGAGCTATTGGACGTACCTATGAGGCAAGCTATATTGAAGAGCTATTAGACGAGCTATGCGGAAGAAGCTTATTATGAGCGAACCCTTGTTTTCGCTTCACAAAAATACAGGAGCTGCAAGGATCGGAAACTTTGTATAACTATGTTACAAACGAATACAATAATAATATATAAGCAGAAGCATAGGCGTGTGATGGGGGAGGGGAATACGAAGGTAGGGGGGACTGGGGTCATGAGAAACTATGGGGTCACACCCATATTCAAGTTGCTATACTGACGCAAAACATCAAATTGACATTTTGGTTGCATAACAAATTAACAATCGTTAGTGATACTAGTAGTTCAAATGTATTTAATTTTTTAGCCACTTTTTCTGTTTTCCAACCGAAGCAGTGGCATTTCCCAACAGAATCATTTTATAAAGAGGTATAGAAGTCAGAACAGAAGGTACACAAAAAAATTTTAGGTTGTGAACTCTCTCATCGCAACTAATAAGCGACATAGAATTAAGATGCCTTGCGCTCCGAATATAAGTTTGTTTTCATTCAATTTGAAAAGTACCACAGTCAACAAACTTCATGCTGAGTTTCTAAGAAGATTTAACTGATTTTGCTTCGCTACATTGATTCATTTCATCTTCCGCTTTCAAAACGTTCACAACTGACTTAAAAGTTTAAAGTTGGTTTCCTTGCGGCATGATAGAAGATGATGTTTCCCAAATGCTTTCATGTTGTACCATTGATTGTAGTTTCTCTGCGATTGAAAGGTAAGTTTTTGTGGTTTACATAAAAAACTCCTGTTGCTTGTACTGTATTTAATTTGTCTAGCTGGTTTAATTGTCTTTGTGTGATTTTGACCACTCTTGTACAAACGGCAGGAACAGGAAATTCGCTAAAATATCTGACATAAATGACGCTGAGGTAACCATATACAAGAGTGATATAGAAATTAGTTCAGAACTATGGTTTATAGAATTTGGGTGGGCAGAAGGTGAGGACCTATATTGTTCGGTCGCGTACACGAGATTTTTGTGTAATATATATATATCTACTATCTCTCCAAACTAATGAGAATGAAGCCACTTGCCAATTGGTTTACATAATATGACCACTGGCACTGCATGCTTATATAATTTTTTAATCTTTGACCAGTTTTTCAAACAAACTTAAAACGTTTGTTTACTGCAATCTATAAAACATTCTGGTTAAAATACCCCTGGTTATTAACCTATAGAAATAACATTTTAATATTCCAAGGTAGACTCCCTATCTGCTTTTAAAATGTAACCAGGAATCGTGTTATATTTGACCAGGACGTCTCGGCTGCCATGTAATATAGCGAGCTTAAAGCCTGTCGCACAAGAGAGAAACTTGCTGAGCTAACCGCCTCGAGTAGCAGCTAGCTCAGCTATGTACTTTTACCGCACACGTTGGGAAAACTACTCAACAACGACATAACTGACAAAATCATATGCATTTTCCTCCATTTTGTTCCAAGTCACATGAAGAAACTATGGTTGTTCATTGGCTAATTGATTCAAGTAGCTCAGCACTAAACTCATGACAACATCCGCAGACGCTGAGATTTTTTGCTCGCTAGGTGAAAAATATCAAACACGATGATAGATATTTTCCTCAAGGCCTCGAGAGGTCAAATCCTCACGAAAACTATCCGCTCACGAGAGAAACTTGCTGAGCTAGCTGCCACGCGAGGCGGTTAGCTCAGAAAGTTGCTCTCGTGTGAGGCAGGATTAAAAACTGTGTTTGTATCAGTTTGTCGTAATCTTCAACACATATGACAAAACATAAGATTTTTAACGTTTTTTGCATTCTCACACGACGGAGCGCTAGGATGTAAATTAAAATGCCGCCAAAATTAGTTATACCAATTTTCGGGTGACGTTCGTGTTGATAAAAACGTCGCTGCTTATATAAGCTCGCTATTAACCAAAATGACCACACTGCAAAAAATGATGTGTAACTTTTACATGAACAAAAACGTAGGTAAAATTTGCATCCACATGCAGCAACACATTTCATATATGTGTAAACATTACTCAAAACTGATATCGGCCGATTTACACATCTAGTGGTCGTGTAAACAGTACACAGAGATATTGGTAAATTTGACACAAAGAAAATGCATCCACAGGAACACATAATTTTGTGTAAAATTCAATTTACACATAGGTTGTGTAAACAGTAGCCTACACAAAATATCGGTATATTTACACAAATAAAATGCATCCACAACAACACATAATTCAGGTTGTGCAAAATTGCATTTTGCACATTCATTATGTGGGATGTTACACTGTGTAAATTGCTGCAACTGAAATAGGCTACATCTAGACCATAGAAATAATATATCTAATATTTTTATGATCTACACCTACACTTATTTTTGTGCAAAATTCATCTTTGACTTTGTAAATTCCACACAAAAATATAATAAAAACATCTACCAGATTATGTAATGTTAATTTTTGGATTGCCAGAAAGATTGTAGATTTTGAAATTTGAATAGAGCTTTTCATCGCAAATGTATACACGTCTCTTGATATTTTCTGTTCATCAGTTCAAATACAAAAGCACCACATGCAGCCGTCCACCGGCACGAGACTTCATGCCGAGTTGCTGTAACTATAATCTATAGTATATTTGATTTGATTCAATAACTAGGCCTATTTGTAATTGATTCATTTTGTCCTCCGCATTCAACGTTGATGCTTATATCTTGTCTCACAAAGTCGGTTTCCTTGCTTAGAAAGTGTCGCCATTTCCTTGCTTCCAAAGTGTCGCCATTTTGTTGGGCCTATAATATGCATTGTAGTTTCCCTGCAATTGAAAGATAATTTTTTTGTGCTTTACATCCGGCATTTATTACAGTATTAGCCGCTGAATTTAAACATATATAATTAAAAGTTGAGAGATTAGTTTAGTATAAACAGTATAGTCTATAAACCATGCATATACACAAGTTGTTAGGTGGAGTGGGGTTTGAGACTCGTTAAATTATAACATGAATGAGATAACAGATTTATGTATTTATAGTATGCTTTCGTTTTAAGCAGAAGTGTAAAATGACGACACTTTGGTCACAGAAACCGTTTACATTTTTTAGTCGGGCAGATTCTGCTCAAAAATTGGGCAAACGATTAATTAAAGGGAGGCGCGCGACGCGTACAGTAGCTAAAACCCCGCGTAAAAGAATGTAGATTTTTCCAAGAAATGGTGCTTTAATACCAGGAAATTATAGGCTAAACATGTCTTATGTAAATGGTGCTTACCAGGAAATTAGGTTAATCTAAACAAGTTCTGAAATAGGTTCCTATTTTCTTAACAAAAAAGCGACTCATTTTCGGTAAGTGCGCATGCATGGTATACAATGTATCAGATAAATTATGCACAAATTATCTAACAGTCCAAGATGCTGGAATTAAAACATTGCTTACAATCACTATATTAGTTGAAATTGCCATGTAATATTTTCACTGAAGAAATACAGTTATTTGCAGGGCATTTTTTAAGAAATTGCAACTACTGGACCAAGTTTCAATGAGGGCCTTTTCCCCCGCACAGTTATCTGTGCACAGGGGCGGTGCTAGTCCTATTTGAATGAAAGTGTAAGTGACATTTTGCCGGCTAATTAATATTTCTTTTCCCAAAATTGTTGGCAAGTGGGGGGGGGGGGGGGGGTTTTCATTTCTACATCAAAAAAATTTCCGCACATTAAACTTTTTTTCGGTTAATTAACGTAGCATTGTTTGTCGAATATTTTAGTTTCTTTGCTTCCTATCCAACTGGAATTAGAACATTTGCTGGCTACCTGGCTGGAGTGCATGTTTCAACCCCCAAACGCACATTCCCCACTTTAACGCCGCCCCTGCCTGTTCTGACTTGAAGATGGAATGTCGAGCATGTGAGAGGATATGAGAAGGCAGGCAGATGCATCTTTCAGTCAACAAGATCATGACTTTTTACTGATGATCAAAAAGGCCCAGTTCATCTGAAAATCTTGCTTCACTACTGAGGCAAGCAAAGGGCCTACTGGGGTGAATGCCCCAGTAGTTATGTAGGTAAAATGCCCTGGTTATTTGTTGTTGTGTCTTGAAATTCTAACCTAAACAGGTTCTTATTTAAAGGGGGACTAAATAAAATGTTTTAGCTTAACAGGTTCTTAAATTCTAGGCTGCAGAGGCGTAGTAGGAAGCATCAAAAAGTTGGGGGAGCACCGACTTCGAGGGGCACATTTGGATAATGAATTAAAACGGCACCTAAAACATTTTCACGGAAGTATTCGCGACGGTGGGGGAGGGAAGGGAGAAGGAAAAAAATTTTGCAATCATATTTCATGCTTAATATAATACATTTGCCCAAATTGCAATTCGAATTGCAACGTCTACAATCAACGTTTTTGAGCACATTTTTTTAAAAACATCGACCAAAAGTCAAATTCATTTGTTTCATGGACATTTATTTATTGAAGGGCATTTTTCTCAAGAATTGCAGGTTATTTTCTGAACAACATTTTTCAAGAAGACAAAGGATACTTTGCCACCGGAGAGAAGGCACTTTTTGTGTCTTCTGAAGACTTGGCGGCCTAGGGCCCCCTTGGCTCCCCCGGATCCTACGCCCCTGATTCTATCGTTCCTTATATATGCGGGTGTTTTACTGTGTTAATACACTTAATACAGTCGAAGAAGCAGAAGAATGGGCAATATTAATTACTAAATAAAACGTACAGACATTAATTAAATAAGCATCAGTAAGGGAGTGTTCATTATTTATACCCGGGGTTGATACCGAAGAGAAACTAATCGAAAAGGGAAGAAAACAACCACCCACCCTTTCGGTCAACCATTTTTTTCCCTACCCAACTATTGCATGACTTGGCTTTTTATTTTACCCAACCCAATTTCAAAATTATACAAGTATTTTACATATATACATAATATATTATTATACAAGCTAGGCCACTATAGTATAAACAGTACTATGCATATTTGGTGCACTAACTGAATGTCAAATATAATCATTTGTACCTTCACAAGTTCATATTATGTTCCCAAGCCTCCAAGTTCCTGCAGTCCTACTATGTCTCGTCCTTGTAATCAGAGGGGATGGGGAGTTGGAGTTTAGTTTTCTTTGTGGGGAATGAATGGATATTTCCTGGAATGGCCCATTTTGTTAAATAAAGGATTTTCATATTTTGTTCAATTGAAGGTTTGTATTGAAAATAATTTACCCAACCATAGGCTTTGTTCAAAAAATATTTACCCAACCCTTCATACCCCAGAAAAATAGCTTACCCAACCCATTTCTCTTCGGTACCAACCCCGAGTATAAATAATGAACACTCCTTAATCACATTACTTCTATATTTTTCAGGTGGAGCTTGTTTCTTTGTGCAGCACAGCAACTATTTGTACCGCACACGAGGATGTATTAGCGACACAGGTCAAATACAGTCAACAACAACAACTGTCTTGATCCAGCTGCTCAGTTTCGGTTTCGTGATAACGGTGCCATGCTAAATCTAAAACGACAAGGATGTCTCGCTGCTTTGCACAGGAATGGTTCTGGTTATGATCTTGATATGTTTTATCTTTACGTTGACTCAGTCAGTTTAGACACAACTGCTTGTGCTCAGAAGCCTAACGAGAGCATCTATCGTGCTATAACCCAGACCCCCGAGGGAGCATTGTCTGTTCATTACAAAGGGAAAGATAAGAATGTTTATGAAACCTGGTGTGCAGCCCATTCCTGGAGACGAAATACACAACTTTATCAAAATTATGGAATATATTACTACGTCGGTTTGACGACATCATGTAATGACACCTCTTACGACGGGCCCAGAACTCTTTTCGGTACGTTTTTGTTGTTGAACGTATTTCTTATGTCTGAAGACAGTGTAAGTTCCATATCACTGATCGAGTACAAAAAGTGAAGCCAATTAAGATGGAGCTGTTGGACATCAGTTCCAAGTCCCTTTTCTAATGTTTTTGGAGTGTCTGCACGTCATCACGAAGCGCAAGGAGTATGCCGAAATTTTGTATTTTGACTCTTTGAATTAATTTTAGAGAATAGTACTATGATTTTATGAAGTGATAACTTGTTTAGCGATAGAAAAACTGGAATGGGGGAAATGGTTTAATTAAAACTGTATACGACCTTTATAGCTATAGACCTTTCCCCCTTTGAGTGAAATTTTGATCTATAGATATGCCTGGACAAAAATTTCATCACAGCTTGAAAGAGCATCACAAAATTAGTAATATTCCGAAGTTTCGTTGCGAAATGTTGTAAAATGCAGATAATATAGCCTTGCGAAGTTTGCCGTTTTTCAGTCATTTTGCATTACAAACGGGAAATTGTTAATCAGATGATCAAACTAGTACTGATTATCAATTTCCCATTTGTAATACAAAATGACAGAAAAGCGGCAAACTTCGCAAGGCTATATATTATTCGCATTTTACAACATTTCGCAACGAAACTTCGGAATATTACTAATTTTGTGATGCTCTTTCAAGCTGTGATGAAATTTCTGTCCAGACTTGTCTAGATCAAAATGTCACTCAAAAGGAGAAAGTTCTATTGGACGTCAATGGCCGCCAATTTGGCTTCACTTTTCTCATAGGCCGAATGACTGACGTTCTTGCTCCAGTATATATAGAGCTCACCCTTCTCCTGGGTTGTATGAAGGTCGAATAGGACTATCTTTGTTCAGACTTTCTAAAATTGTCCATTGATTAGTATAATCTAGATTAAACTTAAGTATTTCTAAATTAAAGTTTCTTTTTTTGTTATTAAGTGTGAGCTTCATATCGTAGCTGTATAGCTTTTCAAGCATTTTAACAGGGGTTGAAAAAGCATCTTCTGGCAAACAGCGCTATCCCCCTCTCCTCCACGCAGAGGTTTTAAAGATTAAAGGCGCTATCCGGCTTTCGTACAACCGGACCCCGGAGTTTTCCATAAAATAGAAATATTTTTCTTTTAATCAATCTCATGATTTGGTTCCAGTCCCTTGCTAGAACTAAACCAAAACATTCCCAAAGTTCAATTTGTTTACGCGAAATTTGAAATACAAAGCAGCAAACGTCTATATGATAATTTCCTCACCAATAAGGATTCTATTTCTTTTCATAATTTCTTTCTTGCTTGCACAGGCAATTAGAACATTTGGAACAAAGCAAAATTCATTCATAGTTGTGATTGCATTTATACCGAGCGAATCTTAACGATGCGGTACAGTTCGTATGTAAACAAAGGCTTTGTTTACATTTTGGTATCCAAAGTATAGAATTTTATTCGACAACTACTTTATATTTTCATGATTCTAAAGTATAATAAATTATCAAGACACAACAGTCAAGCTTTACAAGAACATAAAATGAAATAATAACCTAAACAAACTGTTTGTATAATAAAAAGAGGGCTTCTTTGTGCACATTCGCAGATCGGACTGTACAGCATCTTTAACGTTAATTGTTTCAAAGCAAGGGGAATGAAGTTGTAAAAAGTTATAGAGCCAAAATCTTGTATCTTTAAAGGTGCCCTACAGTCCGTATGTAAACAAAGCCTTTGTTTACATTTTTGTGCCCAAAATATTGAGCTTTATTCGACAACTATTTATATTTTCAAGTATAATAAATGATAAGAAACAACAATCAGGCTTTTCAAGAACCCAAAACATAGTTAAACTGTTTGTATCATAAAAAGTGGGCTCCTTTGTGCACATGCGCAGATCGGAGTGTAGAGCACCTTTAAATGCAAAAAATTCACAACTTTGTCTTTGATAAAAATTCCTTTCCTTTTAAAATTTGTTTCTAAAAATAAAATGTTATTTTGGCAATGTGCTTAGCGAAATGAGAAGTTTTTTTTAAATATGATGACTTAGCAGAGTTTTGAAAACAATTGTTATTCTTTTTAATTTAAGGTTCATTGACATGTCATGGTGATAAAGTGAAGAATGCCAACTGTCCTAAAGATCAATACATGGTGGTCAAGTTTGCATCTTATCGCGGATTGCTTGGCAAAAAGACATGTGGTTTAAGTGATGATTACAGTTGTGAAGTTGATGTAACATGTCTGGTTAAGAAACAATGTGATGGCCTACACGAGTGTAGTATAATTGTGGATGATATTTTGTTCTCTGGTGATCTATGTCCTGGATTGTCAAACTATCTTTACTTTCTATACCAATGTGTTGATACTGTGAAATCTTACAAAAAACCTTGCGGTACGTATTTATAATTTATTATATGGCAAGCATTTCTTTTGATGAATCGCGCAATTTGATTGGCTGCTGACGAGGCAGGATTATCCCATATTGCCCATGCAATTAATACGCAGTTTCTATTGCCCTACGAAGCTGCAACGGGAGCCGAGTTATAGCTGTTTCCCACTTCAAGCGTACGTACCGTACTGAAAAGTATCAAAAACATTTTTAAATTTCAAAATTTATTGAATGTTGATTAGCTAATTAATCCAAAATTTGATTGGCGACGAACTTGTTATTTTGATACGCGAATACACCATGGAAATAGAATCTGCGCATGCTCACGGGTACGTTACGATACAATACGGGCGAAATGGAAAACGAGCCGAGTTACAGAATAAAGTGGATTAAAGGCCGAGTTTCAAATTCGGTAAAAAATGTCTAAACGTCTTTCAAGCTATTCAAAATACAGGGCCAGGCTTCAATGCAAAACACCTTTGGTGATATGAATCCCCTGATTAAATATTATTATTAATTAAACGAAGAAAAATAAACAGAAATTGGCTAAAATAGGGAAGAGAAGCAACTGCTGTGGTTAAAGAACTTTCTGAATACGTTTTAACTATTAAAGCAGTCAAGAATAATTGTGTTTTGAACATGTGAAGAGCTGCAAATTTTATTTGCATGATGGCCAGGAGGAATTTGACACCATCGAAATAAAAATACAACTAAAGCAGCCACAGATGTATGAATTATGTTTTTTTCCTGAAAATTTCTGTTTTTGTTATTATTATTATTATTATTATTATTATTATTATTATTATTATTATTATTATTATTATTATTATTATTATTATTATTATTATTATTATTATTATTATTATTATTATTATAATAATAAAAAAACTGTCAAATTTATTAATTTGTCTATTAGTGCCTTAGGTGTTTTCTCAAAAGAATGAAAGAAAATGTTGAACGAAGTTGGTCTTGATAAAAAACATCAGAACTTTTGTGTTAAGAAAATAATGTCCATCGCCATCAGAACAACGTACTATATATTTTGTTGTAGAAACAAGGATTGGACCGATCCGGACTTGATGAACATTTAAGAATGAGCTTTCTCTTAGTTTTATACCTGTAATATAGTTTTATCAATAATTATTATTATTATTATTCTTAAAATAATTATTGTACAATAAATATATAGTATCAATTCAAGTAGACATTGATAAACTACCTGTAAAGCGAGGTTTATCATTGTAGTTGTATATATCCTAATAATCAATAAATAAAGTTTCCATTATTATTATTATTATTATTATTATTATTATTATTATCGTTTTACTTGGAGACACGACTCAATCCTAAATTTTATTGCTACTAACCTCCCATTAGAACATATTCAGACCATTTATGCTGACTTACCATCATTCTCTAATCCCTCTATTATTACTGGTGATGACTATCGTCCTGATCTACTAATTTTGACCAAAGACAATTGCCTGTATGTACTCGAACTAACCGTTGGATATGAGACTAACCTAAGGAATAATGTACAGCGCAAATACTCAAAATATAAAGAGATGATCATAGAACAAAAGAAAAAATTCCATCCGGTGAAGTCCACCAATCTCTCAATCAGTGCACTCGGCGTTTTTGAAAAAGAATCTTCAGCTTTTATACAAATGTTGGAACATTTGAACTCAGATAAGGCCGGTGTTAAATATATAATTAGGAAAATCATTAATATTGCAATAAGAACGACATATTACGTTTTCTGTTCTAGAAACAAGGACTGTTCGAATCCAGACTTAATGAACTTCTAGCTAGTCTCTTACTTTTTGTATCATAGAATTTTGTCCATGTGTAGTGTAATAATGTATAGTGTATCAAGTAGCCAATTGTAAATTACCTTTAACAGTGAGATTTGCAATTGTAAGTGCATAGAAAAATTCAATAAAGTTTTCATTATTAATCTTATTTAAAGCACGGTAACCTTTCACAAAGAGGCCGTGTGGACAATTACATTAAAAAAACCCGCCACCCCCATGAATCCGACCACCATTGCGATCTCGGTCTCGTCTTATGTTATAACCTGGTAGCTTAATCGGTTATAGTATTGCCTAGTCTAGTTTCGTTAATGCAAATTATGTCGAAAGATATTTCATTCATGAATAATTTGAGCTCATCTATATGTTTAGGAAGACTAGTTATATTTAAATGACCGATTTTAAAGCCCTTCAGTTTTGGATAATGCTCGTCAGGAAAGTGTATATTTTTTGGGCTTTTCTCTGAGGGACAGCGCTCTGGATTATCAATATTAAACTCTGAAACATTATTTCAATGTGACACGTCTAATGAAAGAAGTGTTGTCTTAATTTAATGTTCTTAGCTAGAATTAACGCTAATTAATCAAGTCAGTTACAAGCAAGGACGCCGGTACGATGTGGAGGCAAGGGGGGCAGATTTTCGTGAAAGGGCACTTTTGAATTGATATATACTAAGTGATGTTTGCAAAACAGCTATGTGCTATTCTTGAAGCTCGATGACTGCATTTCTTGCGTTTTCTGAAGCAAATTCGTAAGAGAATTGCACTAACATTTCTGACAATTCGCTATTTCGCCATGGCGATTCTTTAAATTGAAAGGGCATGCACCTTGACTCCCTTGACCCTCCTGGTAAAGGGCAACGGGGGCGGCTGGCCCTCCTGCCCCCCCCCCCAGTTCCAGCGTCCCTGCTTACAAGAGACATATATTTTGTTTATTCCTGTGGTTTTGACGTTTCCCCTTTAAAATGTTTGAACCTGTATTTTTGGATAATTGAAGGTGACATACCCCTGAAATATTCATGTGAAAATCTGTAGTTAAAGCCAGGGCCGTACGCATTATTTTTTCACCAGGGGTGGGGGGCAGTAAAGCCTATATGCACTTGTCGTTGTGCGTGTTACCCACATATCAGTGACATCCACTATAGCCTTACATGAGAAAATAATCAATAGCCTTGTTCTTTCCGTGTTTTTCTAGTTCATGACGTGGCTCTGTCAAATTCATCTCTACCTTACAAAGGTGTTGTACAAATTACCATTGATAGTGGGACCAAGAATGTTTGCTGGCAAAGTTTAAAGAACAGAGCCAAGGATATTGTTTGTGGTTACCTGGGATACAGCGGGGAATACTCTCTTGTTAATATAACCACTCCAGTTGATGGTAAAAATGAAACATTTTCTGGAAGTATAAACTGCAATGGTGGAGAGAAATACTTATCCGAGTGTTTAATTACTGCTTCGGCCGGCGAAAGTTGTTCTGGGTTATCATACATACAATGTAAGTGTGCTAAGAATAAACCAGGAGCGTAACTCCTGGGGTGTGTGTGTGGGGGGGGGGGATGCGACACTCCCAATGTTGCAACATTGCAGTTTTGTCAGGCAATTTTAGCAATTTTAGCGACACGCTCGTCGGGCAAAAATATGTAATTCCGCAAAATATTTTACATAATTTTTTGAAAAGTGATAATTGTAGGAAAATTTTTTATAAATTTACAAAAATATTACTGAAAAATTGTACACATTTCAGTAAGTTAGTATAGGTTATTTTGAGGCAACGAGGGGATATGTGATTTATTCACCGAGGCGCGCAGCGCCGAGGTGAATAAACACATATCCCCGAGGTGCCTCAAAATAACGTACTTATTTTTCACACTGCGAGGTCACGTTAATGAGTCAGAAAAGAAATAATTCTTAATGCCATATTGCCTTCGCGATGTTGTTTTTTCTCATTTTTTGTGCTGCAAAGACATTGCAGGTGAATATTAAAGGGGATTATTAATTGCAGGTGAATATTAGAGGGGATTATTAAACGGAAATTGATTAGAGGGGAATATTGAATATATTCCCCGACAAGAACAAAGGAAACCGAGCCGGGTGAAAAATAAGTGAAAAATAGTATGTCCGAAAGTGTTTCTTTCCTTCCCCCACCTCCCGCCAACAATTTTGGGAAAAGAAATATTCAATTAGCGACGTAACTTAAAGTGCATATGACATAAAATTTCTTATTTTCTTAAATGAAAGAACTCTTTAAGCTGCAGTGTAACTTATTTTTCAGTTTCTTGTTTTTATGTTTTGTTTCCGAGATAGTTCAATTTGTTTGATATGTAAATGAGTGCGAATATGTCCGCTAATTTATGACGTCATGTTTGTTGCAAGCTCTTCAAAATGGTTGAATATCACTGCTATCATGCAAGATGATAATTTCAAACTTCAATCACTGGTAAATGTGATGAATTACTGTAGAAAAACGTGAACAGATATCTACAGTTTTTAGAGTTTATAGATTTATAACCAGTGTAAGTTGAGCTTGCAACCAACGTGACGTCATAAACTAGCGGACATATTCACACTCATTTACATATCAAACAAATTGAAATATCTCGGGAACAAACCATGAAAACAAGAAACTGAAAAATAAGTTACACTGCAGCTTAAAGAGTTCTTTCGTTTAATTTAAGAAAATAAGAAATTTCATGTCATATGCACTTTAAATATTAATTAAGTTACGCCCCTGGAGCCGGTTGTACAAAATAGTGATTAAAAAAGTGATTAAGAGTTTTATACAACCGGCCCCAGGATTAAACTAAGACAAGATGGAACGAATATAATGCAGAGCTAAAAGAAGGGAGTATAGAATATCAAAAGAAATAGAAAGAAAAATGAAAGAAATCAAAAATAGAACGTGATGTTTAACACAGAAGTGATGCAGAGCCGTTTTTAACTGGGGGCCCCAGTGGTCCTCCCC
>CACRXK020013905.1:0-13553 GCA_902702795.2 Paramuricea clavata
CTCATTGTAAGTTCAGATCATCTAACACCTGGGAACGTGGTTTTTCAAAGCTGCATGGGTTAGCGCTAACGTTGGGTTAGAATTTAACCCGTTGTTTTGGTTTGGGTATGCGCATTTGCACTCTTGTTTATTTCAAAACTTTGGAAGATAAAAATTTACCCAGATAAGAATTTTGGAAAATGTTCATGTTTCTAAACAGGCTGTTGGGAAGTTTGCTTTAACATTTAAAGATGCTGTACAGCCCGATCTGCGCATGTGCACAAAGGAGCCCTCTTTTTATTTACAAACAGTTTATTTAGGTTTTTATTCCATTTTATGTTCTTGCAAAGCTTGATTGTTGTCTCTTGATAATTTATTATACTCTAGAATCATGAAAACTCATAAATAGTTGTCGAATAAAATTCAATATTTTGGATACCGAAATGTAAACAAAGCCTTTGTTTACATACGGACTGTACCGCATCTTTAACGTTAATTAACCTATAGGATTAAGCTAACCGGGTTTTGAACAACTGGTCCTGGATGTTATATACATATAATTCAATTAAGGTTGTCCAGAGGTGACTGGCTGTAAGGCCCAGTGTTTAGGTTCCCTAATTTTCTGTGCAAAAATTCTTCGTTTTTTCGTCAACGTGCAGAAATCAACAGGTGGGAAATTTGTTGTCGCTGGTCAGCAAATTGCGGGCGCTAGCGAAAATGTTGTTTTAAACTAAAATGAGCAAAAACAAGTTTTTGGGCTTCTCTTTGGAAAGAAAACAGTGGATGTGCAAGAATTTAAGTTCGTTTATTCATGCAAAGGCTGTTGAAAAATGTCCTGGATAAGAGACTTTAAAGTGCCTATATCAGGGTTTTGGAGCTTGCATATCTCGAAAGTTTAGGGTATTTTAAGACACTTTGCAATATATTTTGTTATTGAAAAATTTCATCTTGATGGATTTATTAGCTCTTAAAGTTACCAGACATGACGTCAAAAGGAGAATTGCAAATCAGTTTTCCTTTGTTTCATTGCAACAAAATTCTCCTTTTGACGTCATGTCCGGTAACTTTAAGAGCTAATAAATCCATCAAGATGAAATTTTTCAATAACAAAATATATTGCAAAGTGTCTTAAAATACCCTAAACTTTCGAGATATGCAAACTCCAAAACCCTGATATAGGCACTTTAACTTTTTTTCGAAGATGCAAGTTGTTTTCACTCTCAGTCCCTGGACAGATGAAATTAAAAAATACTGAAACTCACCGTGGGTTTAAAATTTGTTTTTAACGCAGTTTTCTACTCAGGAAATATATTTGGAAAGTTTATTCAGTGATTAAATCCTTGAAAACACTTAGTGCAAAAATCGTAATTTTGAATCATCATAGTGCAGAGTATTTTAGAGTGCGTTTAAATTGTGAGATTTAACTTGGAACTCCTGCTGATGTATGCGCGAAAGTCAAATGGCAAATTAAAAATTCTAGGTCTGATATCGGCAATCGGAAATACTATAATGCATGTAAGTCTAAATTTAGTAGAAAGTATGGTCAATGTGAAAGGTCTTCTTTATATATAAACCGCCCGGCAATATAGCAAAGATATTTCTTTGAAATGTGTTATTATACAAATAATGAATGTTTATGAGTGCAATGGTAAGAATATTTTCATGAGGTGAAAGATGGAATGTTCCATTCAACGAGGCGACAGCCGAGTTGAATGGAACATTCCATCTTTCACCGAATGGAACGTGTTCCATTGCACTCTTGGGAAATGGAATTTTCTATTCAATATCACGTGACCATAAACAGCCAATTAAATTATTAGAATTTAATAAGGTATTATATAAATTATAGTAATTATCATGATGGCTTCATGATTAAATATGTTTTAAAAATGTGTATTATTTCACATTTGCTATATTACAGTAAAAACCTTTGTATATACAGAAACAACTCGATCCAAAATTTGAACCGCCGGTTATTGAAGTACACGGTTATTGAATTTAAAACAATCTGTACTTGACACTGTAACAATATTTTGGTGTTGGACTGTTGGTATACAACACTGCATGCATGCGAGATTTACAGTGGGTGTTCAGAATTTGGAATCTTTTGGGAGAGATTCGCATATTTTGGGAGTGATTTGAATCTTTTGGGAGTGATTTGAATCTTTAATTGGAGGTGCTTCGAAACTTTTGGGGTGTTTCGAAACTTTTTGGGTTTCGAAAAACTTTTTCCATGAGTGCAGAAATGACATACATGCATTAACTTTATAGTTAATATCCATCATGTTTAAATTCCCTGGTAATTTTATCTCACTTGCTACCGTATAAAGGTTATTAATGTTACCAGGAATTGCGTTATAGTTGATATAATATATCCTTCTTATAAAATAATCAGATATATCTCTAAAAAATATTTCGCTAATGTATCAGTACTGCGATTAAGTGCGATAATTTGCATAATTTATACGCGGTTCCTGCCGTCGATCGCTGTATCGCTTTTTTAATATAGTAGCCTGCATACAATAAAAAAATTATAGGTCTGATATCGGCTAAGCATGTACTAATATACTAAATTTAGTAGAACTGAAAGTATGGTCAATGTGCCAGGTCTTTATAGATAACCCGGCCGGCAATATACGGCAAAGATATTTATTTGAAATGAGTTATATTAGGCCAAATAAAAAAAATACTTAGTTAGCGTCACACTCTCACAAATTCTCAGCGGCGAGCGGGGCGGGTTTTTTTTTTTACTCGTTTTTAAATTTTTTAATAGAATTTTTTGGGGGGATGGGGGCGGTTTTTTCACCATATCGGTGATATTTTTTGTACTGATGTTGCGAAGGCCGCCATTTTGCTGATAAGAACCTTGTCTACCCAAGACCACGCGCTCCTATCGATCAGTATATAGCGCGAAGGTCTGAGCATCGGAAAAATTTCAAATATTAAACTGTTTTAATTAAGCTGTAAAACGAAGAGATTTACATAAAGAAATTGAGAGGGGGCAGAAATCGAGAGGCGGGTGGTGACGCTAACCAAGTTTTTTTTATTTGGTTATCATCATAATGCACTGAATTTTAACCCAATCCCAATAATAGGTAAAATTTTCTGCATGTTTATTTATACGAATTTAATTAGTTCACTTTCAGAGAGGATTCAGTTAAACATGCAGAGTTCAAATGATCAAATTTCTTTCGAAATCGGATACCGATGTAACTAATTAGTAAAAAGGCTCACAGCTAGGGGGCTCAATTTGGGGTCGAGTTGTTTCCGTGTCAGTAGATGTTATGGAAAATATATGTGATATAATATATATATATTACTTGAACAAACGAGGACCGAATAAAAACAGAACATAAACTACCAGTTAGGCAAGTAAATTTTGTTTAAAAAATGTATATTGTATCATATATTTTGCTATTAACCCTTATAATATACGGAAACTCCAACTCGACTACCAAAACGGGCCGCCTGTGAGTGGCTAATGAGTTAAATTAAAAACAATCCGCACTTGTCACTGTAGCAACGTAACTATAAACATTTTATACAATAATTATATATCGAGTGATTTATATTGCACTAACATGCATAAGTATATAATACCATTTTAGTTTTAAAAACGGATCAAAAAGTCTATAGCTAATTAATTTTCGCTTGTATTCATGTATTCAGTATTCCCAACAAACAGAAGAAGATTAATAATATACAGTAGTATATATCTACCGGAGAGGAATACAAACTTATGACCAAACACAAGACCAAGCAGGTACTAAACAGGTACGATTACAAAATTCTATGTTTTATGGCAATTTTTTTTTTGTTACCGTCCAACTATAGCAAAATATAGGCACGGACACATGCATGGGGAGAGTTGTTTGCTGTTAATTGGAATGTTTTTGTAACGACATTTTGATGAATAGGATTTCTACGAAATACATGATTCAATATTATACTGCTACAATTTTGTTTTAATTGACTGACTGTATTCGGGATTTGAGGACCTTACAGGTAATTAATACTGATTATTACATTTTCCTTCACATTCCGCAGTTCATATCTGTATATCATATTTTCAGATCAAACATACGAAAAGTTTGAGATGATTAAAGGCGAGTACAGCTCGATCGACGTGTACGTTTGAGATGATTACAAGTGTCAAGTTTCTTGACGAGTTTACTTGATTGTGTGTATGACGAACAAATTTTTCCGATCAATTTTTCCTTGAAATCCCTTTCATTTTCGTTCAGAGCTGCTTCAAACAAAATTAAAAATTATCTGCGTCGATACCATACTTCTAAAGCGAGATTTCAATGAATGATTGAAGATAACTTGACAAGTTCTCTTTGTTGAGCTTTTGAACAAGACTCCTTGTCATGGAAATTTAGCCCCTGTAGGCTGTACTATAACAATTCATGACTGGCCAACTCGATCATCCTCGTTTCACCAGAGCTTATATTAACGACTTTCATGCATGATGCGAAATAAGTAATTTAGTTTGACTGACATAACAACTAATAAAACAAGTTACATTGGCAATATTTAACTATTATTTTGTGTTTCTCAACCGCCAGATACATTTAAAAAGGTTGCTAAGTGTGTAAACTACGAAATAAAGCTAAAACAAAGTAATCTTGAGAGGAACGCCAAAACGATTTTAGGTTTTGAATGCACGTTACATCGCAAAAACATGACATTGAAATGCGGGCCAAGGTCATATTTTTCAGTTTCTGCGGCTATATACAGAGACTTGCCATGTTATCTAAAAAGTATGTCAGAAATTGCGAACTATATTAAATTAAAATTGCCTCGTGTATAACCGTTATACTTAATTCCCATTGCCTAATGGCTTTTAACATGCATGTGCGTCAGCTCTACATGTTCTGACGTATTTTTTGCGTCATGCTATAGGCATTTATCATAGCAGATTAATAAACAACTTGTACACCTTTTAATGGCACTTGTCATTGCTAAATATTTTGCTGCTTATATTTTAAAATTTGCTTTTCACTTGACCATGAAATTTAATTTAAATAAAATAAAATAAAGTTTCTATAATTAAATTCTAAGAAATTGTTCTGCTGTATAATTAATAAAATTGTTTTAAATTAATAAATAAAGTTTTATCAAAGTTATGCATAAAGTTTTATTTATACTCAAAATTGCTATCGAGTATATTGTATATGCGCTATATAGTGTTCCCCGTCTTATCGGGTCGAGATTTATCTCAGCAACATGCAGGCGTACGGATAAATATGTCACAAATATCAGGAAAGATATTCTATATAAAGACTAAATAAAGATATGTTAAATAGGTCTAAAATTAGCATAGCCACGCACATAGCATATATAGAAGTGACTTTATAGACGTACATACAAAAAGAGCTGGGGTTGAAAAATATTGAAATTAAACTACTACTTTGCAAGAAGCTGAGCTTTTCATTCTGGTCCAATATTGGTTTCTTCAGAGAAACGAAAGTACTAAAAACGTCACTGTAGATCATTCATCATCTGATGATCAAACATTTTTATTGAAGGTATAGTGTCTAACGTGAATCTCAGGAAATTTACTTGAGCCCCGCTGGCAAGCGATGGTTCGAATTAGAGTTTTCTCAAACTTACGCCCCGGTCAAACGAGAACATATTTGCATGAGAGTTGACTAGATATCACCGCGCGCGTAGCTATACAACTCTCATCAACTCTCATCAGTAAAGATTTGAACCAACGCAAAGTTGATGAGAGCTTACGAGAGTGCATCGACGAGAGTTGATTTGCGCTCATGCAAACGTGAGCAAGAGTTGCGTGCGTAACTCTCGTCAACTTTTCGTCAACTACCATCCTCGCTTGACCGCTATTATATAGTCTAGGACAAAAAGAGTTGAGTGAAAGTTGATGAATATTGCGTGACTGGAATGCCAGTCAAACGAGCAAAAACTCTAATCAACTTTCATCGAAATTTGAGCAAGCTCGAAAGAGGATGACGCGCGTGTACAGGTGAAGTGAGAGCTGCCAGTTGTGTCGAACTCTAACCACAAGTTCATGTATATTACTGCCATGTAGGGTACTACCTTTTCATATATGTCACCCTGTTATCGTATATATATATATATATATGTGATCAATGCATTTACACTCGATAATTTCCACCGACAAAACTCTAAAACTAAAATAAATGCCAGTTTATTTTGTTTGTTGTTTGTTTATAGGAATGCTACACGCTAGTGGAACAATTGGCCCACTTTCCAACAATTCTTCAACTTACTTCAAATGTGATGCAGATCCATTTAAAGACTTGCCTTCATTTGACGCTGCTGCTTATATAAGCCGAGTTACATTTGCCACCATTTTGGCCATTCTCATTCTTCCTACAATATTTCTCAATATCACGATACTTATTGCAATCATTAAAAATAGGACCTTATGGCGTTCATCGCATATTCTCATTGGATTTTTGGCTGTTACGGATGCACTGGTCGGAGCATTTTCAATGCCACTCTTATTATCCACCGTTTTGATAGAAATAATCTACGGAAGAAGTTCATATTATAAACAAGTATACTGTATACTTAGTCAGGCTGCTCTGAACGCTGGAGACTTGGGTATCGGTTGGTCATTTATAACGATAGCATTGATTACGTTCGAAAGATATGTTGCAATTTTCGCGCCATTTTGGTACCGGAAGTATGTTCGAACATCGGTTGTGGTCAAAACAACTCTCGTTACTTGGGTCATTTGGGCAGCGGCAGTCGTAATACTCATCCTAAACATCACGTTAGAGTTTGCAGTTGGTGTCGTGATATTAATTTTGGTCGTAACCGTTTACGTCCTTGCAGTGCCGGCGTATATCCGTATTTTATATCTTTTAAAGAAAATTGAATCAAGTCCGATACGAGAGACTGACAGTCGACCAACAATAGATCGTAAAGGCAGCATAACATGTGCTATAATGTTACTCTGTTTAATACTCTGCTATACGCCTTTGATAGTGGTATCTCTTGTACTTGTTACCAAAGGAGTGTCGAAAACAGTGCTCACATATATACTACCGTGGGCAAGGTTGGTGGTGCTTGCAAACTCCTTTTTCAATCCCATTATTTACATATGCCGGATTGCATTAATTCGAAGGTCGGCGAAGAATATTTTTAAACGGTTTTATAAGAAAGCAAGTCCGCAATCTGGCACTGCTGCCCCAAGTGTGCCCGCAGTGGAGTTGGGCGCAAGTAACAGAGCAGCCGTTATCAGCCAGGACAGCAAGCTGTGACACAGGGAAACACAGGGTTTTATAACTAAGGGCGGCAAGAGCCAGTCATGGCCTCAATGAAGAGGCGGGGAAAATCATGTTCATATTACGTATGTTACAGTTAGCATAAAAAGTTAACCTACAGGCGATTAGGCGTAAAAAAATACCTGTGGTTCCGGTTTCATATCGTGAAAAAATTAGGGTCGGTAGGTCGGAAAAATTTATTTTTTTTTCATGTTTTTTTTTTGCTGGGCGATTTGCAGTAGAGTCCCGACATCAATATTACCTAGAGATGCGTATTTCCTATGGACGAATTTAGGCAATTTGGTTCAATAATTAGTGTGAAAACAGACGTCATTTTGGCAAGCTGTATGAGCAGCCCGCAACCACCTGGAAAAAATAGGGTCGCACTGTCAATCGCGTTGAAAAAGTAATAGGGTCGGCAGAAAAAAATAGGGTCGGTCGGGAACCAGAACCACAGGTATTTTTTTACGCCTTACCTCAGAGCTTTATTAGGTCTCTCCGGCTAAAAATGCTGTATGTTCTATTAAAATACACAATCTTAGCAATGTCTACAGTACAAGCTTGTTGTTTCTCTTGAATATATATATAAGCTTAAAAAGATTGAGATGACTGTGTAGAATACATACTCCTAACCCAGTGAGCTCTATATATATCTGGAGCAAGAACTTCAGTCATTCGGCCTATGAGAAAAGTGAAGCCAAGATGGCGGTCGTAAACAGTTTTTATACCATTTTCCCCAGTCAAATTCAGTTTTTTCTCTAACGGACCGTATCGCTAATCAAGTTTTCAGTTCATAGAATAATATAATTATATGGCTTTTCAAAATTCTCTATTCTGATTGGTTGACAAGTTGAAAAATTTTTGCTTTTTAATTTTCCAATTGTGTGTCATTAAAATTTACAGATAAAAATTTCAAACAACCAAATTGTTTTTGATTGAGCATGCATGTGTATATCGTATATTGTTACCCAGTGAAACTGATGATAGCAGATTTAATTAGCGCGAAAAGCATATGCTCACAGACTCAGTTCAGCCATATAATAAACTGATTATTGACCTCGCTTGTTCGGTCTGTACTGTGAAATATCAGACCTCTGTTTTTTGCATGGACCTCGCTCCTTCGTCGCTCGGACCCGGTCCATACTAAAAAACCTCGGTCTGATATTTCACAGTACAGACCGAACAAGCGAGGTCAATAAGCCGTTACTGTTATATAGTTAGTGTCAAAGTTCAATTTTTCTGTTTGTCGATTGGTCAAAACCGTATCACGTGCCGGCCCGCAAAAAGTCATATCGGCACTGAAACCAGGGTCGGCACTGATAACTACACGCGTAAAAATTGAGAAAAATAGAAAATCAACTTGTTCCAGGTTGATATCAACAGGCGTGAACAAGGTTGTGCGGCCCACTATGAACAGTATTGTCAACATGTTGTTACAGCATTGTTCAACTGTAACAACTTAGAACAACATGGTTGACAACTTGTTCATAATTGGCCGCACAACATTGTTCACGCCTGTCGATATCAACTTGGAACAACCTGTGCGTTTTTAGCCGTGTAACTCTAGCTTTCTGGGGCCGGTTGTATAAGAAAGTGATTAAAATTAATCATAATTAAGTGGAAATGTCATCCAATAAGAAGCGCCTATTTGAGAGTTAATCACTATTTAACTACAAAATAGTGATTAAAAAAGTGATTAAGAGTTTTATACAAACGGCCCCTGGCGTCATTGTAAATGTTAAGGCCCATTCAAACGAGGTCCGAATGTTGGTCCAGTATTATTCCATTTTATTACGTACAACAATTTTCTATGACAGGTTTTTGGTTTTCTGGACGTCCACGATAGATATTATTATAGCTCAGTGTATTACAACAATAGATCTCTGACCAACCGCGTACTGTGTATTATTAGTATTCAAATTACTCGACTTCGTCTCGGGAACATCGAGACTCTCGGGAAAACAACATATTTCCCTCGGAAGCAGACAATACAAACGTGCGATTGGCAAATAAAACTTGCATTTGTTATTCAAAACTTGCCGAATGTCTGAAGAATGCAGAGAGATCAAATTAAAATATCAATGTTATAGCGCAGCCCACACATCAATTTCTAACAGGCTATAGTTGGTGTTTATTGCAATACAAAATATCCTACAATACAAATGAATCCTTCTTCATATACTAAATATTATGCAACCTCGTACCCAGGGCTAGTCGCGAATTGAAGGCGGCGACGTAGCCCTGGTAAACGCTGGTCACGTGTCAGGCAAATACTCCAAGATTCTTGGAGTATTAGCCTGCGAGCGGGCTTTGTGGAAATAAAGACAGGGGGGCGACGAAAAGTTCACGAATGGAACTTGAATTGCCGCGGATTATTTATATTCTTTTATTTTTGTTGTAATCTTTCTTCTTAATATGTTACGTTTATATATTACGTCGAATGTACATCAATCTTCTTTTATATCGCATCATGTAAATCGCCGAGGAGGCGATGTTTCGAATTTCGAAGCAGTGAAAATGGAGCCAATCTCGTACATACTATTTGTGATGATTTCCATCAAGTATAAAAAGGTACAGTATATATGAATTTGAAAATGTATTTCATTGTTACAAATTATTTAGCAGATTCCCATTATTTGTTACACTGTCTAGCTCTATGAAATATATATTTCGAAGGCTATTTAGTAGTATTTACTGTAATATATTTTATACAGTATGTTAATATAGTTAGCTGAATTTGTACAATTGTAGTTTATTATGTATTGTCAATATTGAGAAACACATGGCCAGACTATGACCTATAATACTATACTCGGACTCTCAGTAAAGTTCTACTCTCACATGATTATTATTTACAATATTGATTTATCGCTGCGAGAAACGTGTTTACACTTTAATACAGTATTATTAAACTACATTTTACAGCAGTATAAACTTCAAATACTTTGTATTTACATTTATACAGTAATGACCTGAAATTATTTAAATGAGGCATTACTGTAATAACAGAGTGGCCAGGTTGACAAAGCTAAAATCTGATGAACCTAACCTGCTAGGATATTTCAATAGTCAAACATCAGTTTCAGCACTCCAGCTGGTCAGGGATTTTTAGGGAAAAGTTTTAGCACCCCATTGTAAAACCTGCCCCTGAATCTCAAAATTTCATTATTTTGTTCCCTTGCCCCTACAATCTATATTTATACCTTTGTGCCCTTGAGATCTTTAAAAAAATTGCCTAACTCTGCAGTATGGCATGTAACCTTGTTGCCATATTTATTTTCTGACTTCAGGCTTCAATAAATTTCTACTCTAATACCTGACAGAGATGGGGGCCATATGTATGAACAATAAGAAATGATTTCTTCATCTATTATTGACCCCTTACCTTTCACCCAATTTTAAAATTAAATTTACTGAATGATTTTGAAGTTTTCTAGATTATTGAAAAGAACTTTATGGGTACAAGAAATGGGGCGAAAACAGTTGAATTAAGCAAGATGCAAGTAACAATGAACCAGACCGGGTCACTGGATGGTATTTCAGCACACTGGTGGAGATGCAACCTAATACCTGCAACCTGTGTCACATTTATATATATAGTTTTACACTGTACTGGAAAAATAATGTCAAGGAACTTGTAGAGATTCAGAATGCACACTTCATGGTTTATTGAATCACCAGCATGCATGAATCATTTTATGTTATGAATATTTTTTTAAAATTATTCTCACTTAGATAAAATTATATCAATTTTTAATATCATAAATGAATATATAGTAGCTTTTGATTAAACAAGTTATAATAATATATCAGCAAATAATGACTGGTCTCTCTGAAATCCATATAGAAAGGTTCAAATTTAACTTCCACTACCACTACTTGATCTGGCAGTTGCATCCAATTGTTTGATTGGATAAATGAAACTTATCTGGTTAGAACTTTAATGATAGCAATAGCAGCAGTGGAAGTAAAATCTGATCTCTCTATTATTTTTTGAAGGTTTGCTCTAGTCACATCAATTCAGGGTTGCCCATGCAACTTGGTTAGCACAGCTAGCTCTTCAAGTTGGCAGTCCAATTCTTAGGATTCTGCAAATTAATTCTAGAAAACTGGCTTTGGTTTGGGCTAAGCAAAAATCATCGCACTGTTTATCATGCTGATTTAGTTGTTTAACAGTTAAAGTCCAGGCTGCATGTTTTTTGTCCTGCATATGGCAGTGGGACAGTCTGGTTTCCAAGTGTTTATGTGGGGAATTAATATTAATCAGGACTGGCTTCTGAGTGAAGGTCTTGCCTGCTTTATGTGAGAGCAGGCTCTATGCGAGATTCCAATTGCTACACAGCATGATCTCAGTGCTCTTCCTCTGAAACAATGCTTGGTTGCGATATCATCCAGCAAGTGCAAAAATGTACTACCACGGTCAAGGATCATTTCAACCTCGCAAGCAAGGGCCTCCACACCCGCGGCGGGACGGAGACCCTTGTACAGGCTGGTCACGTGACCTCCCAGATTCTGGGAGGTAAATCAAATTATACTGAGGGAGGGGTGGTTGAGGAGTGGGTTTGTAAATTTTTCATATTGGTGAAATTTACATATTGGTGAAATATCAATGTCCATATAGTAGGGATGTCCATGAACTTGCCCCTAGTTTGAAGCTAATGTATTCATATCTTTTGTATAAGTTGTCTCTCTACAAACCAACTTTTAGTCATTATACAAGAGTTGAATTTGCATTCATTTGCTTCGCAAGTCGCAACAAACTGAACAAAGTACTAAACCATAAACCTGTGCAATTATCGAGCGTCTTTAGCGACATATCCAAGTCTTTTAAACGTCTCATACGAACAAATCTCACTGAGTTTTTTCTACAGAAAGTATTGATCCATTTGATCGATCGCCGTACTTTGAGAAAAGCTTGAAATGCAAAATTCACAGGGAAGATTGAAGAATTTCGGAGATAAAAACTGTTTGTCTTCGAGTTTCACCCATTGAACTATAAATAAACTGGAAGGCTAACTCAGGGGGGGAAATTGAAGCCAGTGCATTTTAATTTTTCTGAGTTATGAGCAGAAATACTCAACACTGAACGTTGGGCTATATATCAAATTGAAGCTATTGAAAAACGCTATTTGGTGTAGAAATTTCAAGATTTTAGCTAAAAGGGAAATATTGAAAAACTACAAACATAATTATCGATAATTTGCCGTTTTGCAGTTGTTTTTGTATTTTTTAAATATTTTTCTTTTCGCTGAAGTCTTGAAATTTCCACACCGAATAGCAATTTTCAATAGCTTCAATTTGATATATAGCCCGACGTTTGGGGTCAAGTATTTCTGCTCATAACTCAGAAAAACTATTTTGGCTTCATCAAATCATAGGCCTTCATCATAGCAGTTAGCCTTCCAGTTTATTTATAGTTCAATGGTTTCACCTATTCACCCCCCGGTTGAGAAAAGTAACAATTACGTAATGTTGGAGTCACGTGACCAGCGTTTACCACAATCTCGTACCCAGAGCCATCGTTGAGTGGCTCTGGCCACACGGGATTGAAAAATGATCCTGATTGGTCGATCCATAAGTTATTGAACCCATACCCCCTGTGGCGTTCACGAGCGCGGCCAGTATGAGTGAATACGATATATTTTGCTTTATTTGGCCTGAAAAGTTGCTTATTTTGACGAATTTTTTGTTGCTTTTCGTCCGAAAAAGTGGTGAAGGGATTAAGGAGTTGATTTATCCATACTTGAATTTATTTGGGCAAAATAACAGCCTTCGTTATGGTAATAATTCATACTCTTGGTTCACCCTGAGTGAGTATTGATGGGAATGATGGCATATGTCCTTGACTACTATATTGGAGTGTTATTATTGAAAAGAAATTCAAGCGTACAAGACTTACAAGCATACACGTATGCTAGGACTGTATTTATACAAGATTTGGGATTTTTAATTGAACTGTAAATGTATGAATCATCATGGTGTGAATGTAACAATTAAACAGCATTTGGATTCTTTTGCAACTTGTCAATTCGTTTGATAGAATTGTTTGATGATACAATATATTGTTTCTGTTTACAGTATTGCCTGTACAACTCTGTCAGAAACATTGGTGTTTATAGCAGCCCAAAAAGGTTTCATTAATTTAAAGGCCATGTAAAGTATGTAAAGTAAACAAACCCTTTGTTTACATTCTGAAGTCTGAACCCAGTGCTATAGTTGTAAAATATTAGATATGCATTATACTGAATTTTTAACTCTTCTGGTTTGCTATGTTTGTAAATGAATACAGACTAGAGATTCAATTCAAGAAAGTTT
>CACRXK020013906.1:0-13553 GCA_902702795.2 Paramuricea clavata
CATTTTAAATAAGTTTCAACTTGGTTTCAAGTAGATCATACCTGTTTAACCATCGACAAGGTAAATCCACAACTTTGTCCAAATTCGGCGCCATTTTGTCATCCCATGTCGCTTGTTAACAATTCAGTCTTGTTACTCTTCCATCCAAGCCATTTCCATTCCACTAATAATAAATTTAACCCTTTATAACAGGAGGAAACTAAAAAATCTAAACAAAATACAAGAAATACGCCATTTTATCACCCTGTAAAATGTTGTTTACGAGTCCTTCGAAACATTTCGTACAAATCTCGCGTGGTTTAGCAACAGGGACGTGACAGGGGGGGTAGTGACTTGAAAAATGAACGGAAAGCCCACACAGTACGGTAAAACCAACAATCAACATTTAATTTGTATGACTTTTTCATATTAATAAATAATAATATGTATATATTTGTCGCTACAAGAAATAAAACAAACATTTGTATGATTGTATTTAGCTTTTAGTCTATTTCACGCAGCCTTCTATCTTCGTGAAATAATTCACCCCCTTCTGTCACGTCCCTGTTACTTTGTCACGCGATATTTGTACGGAATGTTTTGAAAGACTCGTGAGCAAAATTTTACATGGTGATAAAATGGCGTATTTCTTATATTTTGTTTAGATTTTTTAGTTTCCTCCTGTTATAAAGGGTAAAATTTATTATTAATGGAATGGAAATGGCTTGGATGGAAGAGTAACAAGGCTGAATTGTTAACAAGCGACATGGGATGACAAAATGGCGCCGAATTTGGACAAAGTTGTGGATTTGCCTTGTCGATGGTTAAATTAAACAGGTATGATCTACTTGAAACCAAGTTGAAACTTGTTTAAAATGTTCTTGATACCATTATGTCTGAGATGATTTACATTTTTTGTAGGATGTCGACGAGATCGCCGATAAACAACGGAGTAAAGTGGAGAACTTGGCCAAATACGCCTATTTGCAGGAGGTAGGCACATTTCAAATTATTATTTTGGTCAGAAAATATTAACTATTTTACACCAAACCAGTGATAATATATTTAAATAAGTACCAATTATGTTTCTATCAAGAAGATTTAGGGGAAAAGGTAATATAAGTCCACTGCTGTTTATCTGAATTTGCAAGCCACAAATTGACGTTTAACTATGATTATTGCATGGTCATTTTCTTGTGAAATATTAGTGCTAGACATTTCACACTTACCAATCACCATCCCCAAAAGTACCATCTCTGAACCATATAAGCACCTCAGAATAGCCAAAGCTTTTATTATTTGGTAGATAGCAGTATGGTGAAAGCGTCGTTTTTGGGTGTGGTCAGTTTCGGACGTTTCGCCCCGGATTGGGGTTCGGGCAGCGTTAACATGTTGACCGTCATGGTCAACTTACTCTAAAACAGTTGAGATTATCTGTCCTAAATGAAATGCATGCAAACTCATATACAGGTCCTAGACTAACAGTAAATGATTGTTGTAACTGCGATAATTAAGAGCAGTCATGCGAATTAATATTTCCGTCACAATAACCTTAATTACTCCGGCTAGCAGTGCCGGAGGTATAAAATGGGGGCCTTTTTTGTATATTTTTGTTTTTTGCTATATTTTAGTTCGCATGACATCAAATTTAAATTCAGAGCTTGCTCATATTTGTGCTAATACTGAGACCATTTTGCGAATATTATGTCAACACCCCCCCCCCCCCCTATAATATATATATATATATATATATATATATATATATATATATATATATATATATATATATATATATATATATATATATATATATATATATATATGAAACGTTTTAACAACCACAAAAGTAGCATGAATAGATATGGGAGAGGTGAAAGGGGTGCTCAATTTTTTTTATCAATGTTATAATGGTATGCAAGATGTGAAAGTTAAAATTATTGATACAACTAATGTTGCATGTCCCACACAAAGAGAAGGTTTTTGGGCTTATAAACTGAATTCGTTCGAACCGCATGGGTTGAATTTAAAAGACTTTGTTTGAACAATAGAGTTAATCCAGCGAATTATTATAATTAGGGTATGGACAGTTTAAATAGTTGAAATCAAGTGTACACATGTAATCTGAAGAAGGGCTTGCCCCATTGTCTATATCTTAAAATTAAATATCGCTACTCTGAGTTTCACGTCCTTTCTAGACGATCATCAGGCGATTTTGTTCACGATTTTGTTACTGATTACGTGATTGCATCATCATCAACCGTTCGTTGACGCGTTAACTTGTTTGTTCGCGCGCGTTCGAATTTCCCGGCGCTGAATTTTTCTCGTTGTTAAATATAATAAATATATATACATATATATATTTTATATATATATACATATATATTTAATTAATTAAAGTTCTTCGGATTGAAATATACTTTTATTGAGCTTTCTACTCGGTACTTCGAGCCTTCTTCTTCTACCGAGTCGAAAGCTCAATAAAAGTATATTTCAATCCGGAGAACTTTAATTAATTATAATATGCCTGGATTACAAATCTTTAAACATATATATATAAATATATATATATATATATATATATATATATATATATATATATATATATATATATATATATATATATATTAATTGAATAATTCTACAAATTATTTTGTTCTCTGGATTGTAATTTAAATGTTTTGAACATTCGACTCTGTACTTCGAGCCTTCATCAGAAAGCAATCACCCGCACTCCATGGCAACCAATAACAATCCATCAGCCGAAATCCGTGATCAACCAATCAGACGTTCCCAAAGGCTTCAAGAACGAGAACAGAGCGAAAATTCAAACATTCCAACTTTCTGATGAAGGCTCGAAGTACCGAGTCGAAAGCTCAAAACATTTAAATTACAATCCAGAGAACAAAATAATTTGTAGAATTATTCAATTAATAAAATGCCTCGATTACAAATCTTCAACTCTATTAAATATATATATATATATATATATATATATATATATATATATATATATATATATATATATATATATATATTTGCTAATCCAACCTCGTACCCAGGGCTTTTTGCTTCCGCGGTTGGAAAAACGTCTGCGCATGCGTCAACCTTACCTGTAATAGTATTGTGAACTTGATGAGAAGCTGTTCCGAACGTTTCCGAAGGCTCAAAATGGCGGTAAAAAGGAGTGACTTCATTGTGCGTCTTTACAGCCAGATTTCGAGCGCAAAAATAAACATGTCATTCTAAAAACTAGGAATAAATCGTATACAGCCAGAAGATTCAAGAAATTGTATTGTACAAGAACATGAACTAAAGGTGATTGTTGACAAATTTATTGTGTGAAACATTTTGTTTATCAACTAAGCAACGACAATTTCCGAATTTTCGTTTGAGATACATTTCTTTAAAAAAAACTGTGTCGCCAAATATAAAAAATTTTCGTGTTCACAATAATTAAACTTTAGGATTTATTCTACAATTTGAGTGGGTTAAGAAGCTTAAGTTTTCGAGAGTTTAACTTTTGAGTTTGAATTTTTGTTTTGAATAATTTTGCAAATATTTTCGAAGTCGTGTCCGTTAAAATCAACAATTTTTTACATGAATTATATTTAATTCCATACTTTAAACCAGGACGCTTTCAATTAATGTCTAGTCTACCCATTTGCTATATTTTCTCGTTTGTTTTACTAATTTTTGACCAATTAATAAGCATGTTTTTGTTTAAGAAATTAATTGATATTCAAATTCCCCGCCATATTTTCATAATTTGGTGCATGCGCAGACGTTTTTCCGCGGTGTTGGCTTCGGCTGGTCTGTTTTACAACCTGATTGGTCAATGATTTTGAATGTAATTATTCAATATATGTGGGAATAATTATTATTTTGGTGGAACGAGAGTGGAGTGACAAATTTATAATTAGTTCTTGAAGGACTAAAGCTAGTATTGAGCAAATAAGATTTTTGAAAGAAACGTTCAGTGTTATAGTCAAATAAAGATCGCGATACGAATATATTTGCTCATATTAAACACGATTTATATAAACCAAACGATGGAGCTCTTTTGTTTTGTATAGTTATTCATTAAGTTATGTTTAAAAGTCATCAATATTACGGGCTATGTTGCTGAATGAGATGTGAACAACGAAAACCGAATAAAGTCAACTTATTAATTTTGTTGCTTTCTTTTTGATTATATACGCAGCATTGAGTTTGTTTACTCCTGTCAGTAATTACAATGAATATAATTATTCTATTTACGTACTTATGCGCATAAATTATCATATTGAACTCCCCAAATACTGGAGATCTTGAGGTCATGTGACCGGCCGATGCCAGGGCCATTTTCGCTGACCGGAAGCAAAATGCCCTGGGTACAAGGTTGCTGCTAATGTTGTTGTTGTTGTTGTTGTTGTTGTTGTTGTTGTTGTTGTTGTTGTTGTTGTTGTTGTTGTTGTTGTTGTTGTTGTTGTTGTTGTTGTTGTTGTTGTTGTTGTTGTAGCGAATCATTATACGCTTTATTATGCGAATAATTAATTAATATATATAGTAATGCATGGTTGCACGCATATATAATAAACTATATACACACTGTTCCAGAACACCGTGCAGTGCACTCCATTTTAGATCGTTCCAGAACAGTGTTCCAAATGTTCTAGAACAGTGAATGGAGCAGCCTGCTGCGCGTTCCAACAATATTTAAAGTTATCTAACTTTTGTTTAGGGCTGAAACACGTATTTCAATTGCTCAAAATACGTCATACTTCATTGAATCCCGGGTAAGCGGGAGTAAGCCCCTTAGTTATCTATGCTTTGTCCAGATTTAAACCTCATATTTATACACGGTACTAGACACATTTTTGCCCGGATAAAGTATCTTGCATAACCAAATTAAAATAACATTTAGCGAACTCAGTCTACGCTGCCAACACTTCGAGAATCATTAGTTTCACAAGTGTCTAGTTATTTGTTTATCAAATCAAAGGTTTTGAACGTTTAACGATTTGCACAAGATCGGAACTCGGTCACGCAGTTTCTGGTCCACTATAGTATGATCGTACTTGTTTAATACTTTCCTACTCATTTTCAATCTCTCCCCTTTGTCGTATCCCACAAAAAAAATCACCTTTTTAGTTCCTATAATCGTAGTTTTCATAATTGATTACGTATATGCAGTTCACAATAGGAATCGGAGTAAATAACAACCATTTTGAAAACTGGTCCACTAATTATTTAAGCTACACAATGTCTTACACCGGTACTTGTCCCATTACCTATTTTACACCAAAAAATGTAACGAATTAAATGTTCGGTTGGAGGGGGACGGTCCAAAATTTTCTATTAGGTGGGGGGTGGGGGAGGTTTGAAAATAAAGGTCTTGCGATTGGGGCCGCTCTAAAAAAGTTCAATATTTGGTATTTATCACCCACTGCCCCACCCCCCACTCCCATTTTAATGACCGGTCCCTAAAGGACTATTCCATGTGAAATAGTCTGCATCTACCTTTCTTGGGTTTCGTTAGTTATAAAGACCACTTTCATAATTCAGACGGATTTAAATAATTAAATAACAAAATTACAGTTTAAATATATTTTGACTTCAAATCATTCAATCGCAACAAAATAAACAAAGAAAAATGTCGTGAACTAAAATTGGCGCGAAAAAAATGTCGCCGTAAATTTGCATTCCGCAGTAATTCCGCATGCCATTCAATTTGGTCATGCTATGCAAATATTTCCGTGTTCATAGACTGTGAAAACAATCAATTGTCAAAGAAATTAATAATGATAATGATTTGAAATTTGCATAGCATGACCAAATTGTCGGGCTGGCTACGCCACTGCATTCATATGATGCCATTCCACCTTTACATTCACCGCATGTGAAGGCAAGGCAAAATTGTGCAAATTTTTGTCCGCTTTCACATGTATCTGACCTGGTGCAATAGACCTTGTCGATATCGCAAAAGCCCGCAAAAGCCCCCAAAATGCCAGATTTTATGGCACTTTCGGTATTGAACACTTGTTGTTTCGGAAGATTTCTAATGTAGAATTGACCTAACTATGAATTGACAAAAACGCAAATCATTGCAACTACCAAGTTTCAAGTAAAACAATTTGTAGCATCTCTGTATCAAATATTTTTCAAAACCGGTAAAAACCACAACTTTCGGGTTTCGCGATATGTGGGTGTATGTAGTGTGTATGCAAAGCGTTATGTGGGTGTATGCAAAGCGAAAATGAAAACTGAATAAATTTAATTTGCATGAGTGGCATGCATACGATAAGATAGCATTTGTGTACATATACTGTACACTGTATCTTTAGGAAACAAATTCATGTACTTTAAAGGGATATGATTCTAGAAGAACTATTTGGTAGTTGTGTGGCCCTCGTCTCGCGTTTGATCATTCAAACACCGCCGATATCCCGAGAAAATCTGCAAAGGGAATATACTTTGATATCCGTGCCAAATCGTGAACAAGACGAAGTATACGACGGCTTAATACACCGTGAATACGAACAAGAGGTGCCTTTTTATGAAGATGGGACGTTTGTTCGGATGCAAGCTGACCCAACGCGAAATTTCTGCGAATCATTAATCCGAAGTTTGAAGGCAAATGTCGGATTAATAACGGCGGTTGTTTTCGTATTAGGTTCACTCACAGTTGGAGTCGTCTACGTGGACTTAAATTCAAATGACGCTTGTATAGAATGGATGCATAAAAATGTTAGTATTCCAGCGCACGTACGAACACTACGGATTGTTGGAATGTCTGTCAAACTACTGCCGTTGTTTTCATGTTTTCCAGCATGCATCGCCTTGTTGTGGGGTTTCAGAGAGTTCAAAAAGAATTACCTTACGCGTTTATTTTTCTGCGCGTTTGTACCAGGATCCATAACTTGTGTTTATAGAATTATTATGTTTGATAAGTTTACCAACGTTGATTACAACCTATACAGGTGAGTAATAAACTGGTTAACACCACCATACAAGTAAATGATCTATAAAGCTTGTTGAATTTAGATCAACAGTAAATGATTCATATAGTAAAATGATGTATAAACTTTCCTCGACCATTCAACAATTACGTCTAGGATGGACCCGGGCTGGTCCGGTTAGACCTTTCCCTTTATGAGTGAAATTTTGATCTAGACAAGCTTGAAAGAGCATCACAAAATTAGTAATACTCCGAAGTTTCGTTGCGAAATGTTGTAAAATACGGATAATACAGCCTTGCGAAGTTTGCCGCTTTTCAGTCATTTTGTATTACCATTGGTAATCAGTTTCATCATCTGATTTTGTGATGCTCTTTCAAGCTGTGATGAAATTTTTGTCCAGACTCGTCTAGATCAAACTTTCACTCAAAAGGGGAAAGGTCTATTAACCGAGATGACTCGCTTAATAAAGCTCGTATTACGCCTTTCATGAACAACCGAAATTACATTTTAAAGTTGAATTGTGAAATTATTTAAATAATTCATGAACCACAAAGGAAAGCATGAGCGTGAAGATGTTTGTATACGGGGTGTCCCAAAAAACCCGAAAACTATTGAAATCACTTATTGTTAAATTTGAATGCCCTACCAAACAGCTGGACGTAATGATGCGTAAAATATTGACAAGGCCCATGTATTATAATTTAGTTAGGAATATCTCCTGGTAAAGTGCGCGATTTTCTGCTCCTGGGAATTAAAAACAGCTTCTTAAACAGTTTCTTTATGCATAAAATTTACTTATGTCAATCATTTATGCACTCGTGGGAACCAACAGAGCGCTAAGGCATTCAAATTCTAACAATTAAATTGTTATTGGTGATTTCAATAGTTTTCGGGGTTTTTTGGGACACCCTGTAGAGCGTTTGCACATGACGTCACAGGCGCCATGTTGGTGTTCCAATGGACAACTTGCATGTTAGACTAAATTTTAATCTAAGTAAAGAGAAGGGAATAAAACACAACAGTTAAAAAGAAAATAATGAAATTAGTAAAATTGCAAAATTTGGTTGCGAAATGTTGTAAAATACAGAAAATATAGCCTTGCGAAGTTTGCCATTTTCGGCTCAAAAATGGCAACAATTTCCGCACGTAATACAAACATACTGAAAATATGCAAACTTCGCAAGGCTGTATTTTCTGTATTTTACAACATTTCGTAACCAAATTTTGCAATTTTACAATTTTACTGACTTTAATAAGTTCTTTACGGGAATTTATCTTTTTTTGCCTAAATCAAAAATTAGTCTAACATGCAAGTTGTCTATTCAAAAGAATTTTAATGGCTTTTGTTGAGTTGGTCTCTGGGGAATTAGTATGGTATGGTATGGTATGGTATGGTATGGTATGGTATGGTATGGTAAAACTTTATTTAAACACGCTAGCCTCGATCAACAATCGTGTTGTATTGCTTGTTTTCTGTGGAAATCCCTCTTTCTCATACGCTGTTTAATTAACTTGGGGGTAATCCATGGTATGGCGTTCTGCCTCAGCCTCTTCTGCAAACGCTCTATATCTGACACACAATTACAAATCATGCTGATTTACATAAACTTTAAGTTTAATTTTCTCGAATATCATTAATTTATGTTACGTTTTTGAAGAATACGAATGTTCTCAAAAGCATACTAAAACTTGCGGAACACTGAATTCTGTTGCTTTATTTATTTGGTTATTTCATAAGTAACATTTAAACGGATTTAAAGTTTTACGTGCGTATACGTACGTATGAAAAACGCGACAGTGGAAATCAGCCTAAAGCCCTGGGCAAACTAGGAGACATTGCTGTGGAAACATTTGTGATTCTCGATGTTTTCTTAAATGTTTCCCTGTTTGCCCATGCACCCGTAAGCCATTTGCCCACCTATTGTTGCGGAAACAAAATTTGCTTCCCGCGAAGCAAAAATGTTTCCTAGCGAATTCAGAAACATTTGATGTTTCCCTATGTTTCTCACTAATGTTTCCTAGTGTTTGCCCACTCTTGGAAACATGGCGAAACATTGGTAGGAAACAATAGGGTCATTTATACGAGCGAAAATAAGTCGCGGCCTAAATAAGGCGCGGCTTAAATAAGTCGCGAACAATTCGTATAAACAGTCAATTTGCAATAAGCCGCGGCTTATTTAGGTCTAGCTTTCAAGCCTGGGCTTATTTTAGCCGCGGTTTATTGCAAATTAACTGTTTATACGAATCGTTAATTCGCGACTTATTTAAGCCGCGGATTATTTTGGCCGCGGCTTATTTTCTTTCGTATAAATGGCCCTAATTTTCCTGGTTTACCCAGGGCTTAAAGATTGACAAGTTAATTGAGCTCATTTTAGATATTTTAATTCCCTCTTGGGAATTGTCTATGTTTCGTTTTCCATACAATTCCCAACGGCGGTGATTTCGACCGGCAATTTTTATTTGACGAGTATGTGACCAATTCTCGTCGCTACGGTTTAAAAAAGGTATCATAGAAAAGCTAAATAACAGCTCTTTCATCCTATGCAAAAATTGAATTGTTTAGCAAAGTTTATGATGCACGACAGCTTGTTGAATTTCCATGATAGCTTTTTTTCGAGACACCCTGTATATTGCTATTTGATGAAGCCATGTTTTAGCCTAGTATTTGTTCAATTTATTTTGAGGAATCTTTGAAAACTTGTAACTTGCAACTCTGAAAAATGCTGCCCGACTATATCTTTCAAACAAATTCGCACCAACTAATGTAATACACAACTACAATTTGCGTCATTCTGATTCAAAAGTTTTTTCCTCAAGACCTTTGAATAGCCCACATGCTGAAGCTGCAAATGCTACTACATACATTCTAAATTTCAAATACATAATTAGACAATCCTGATTTTTTTCTATTTTTCTTTAGTGTTGCGAGTATTAGTTGTAACTTTCATTGTAATTGTGATATGTATAGATATTTCACTGTGCACGGCTCCATGGAAAAGCACTTTTGTGAAATAGACTCCGTGTGATAATAATAAAGGTTTAATTTGTTTTGACGTTTCCCCTGTATCCTTTGGATCATTGAAGGTACACCTACTCTTCGCTTAGTTATTCACTACTTATATAGTGGGCTCTTTAACATTTGGTGTAATATATCATTTATAGACCTCCCGCTCCGTATCATCACTTCGGGTAATATTTCGCCGAATTCGCGCCCACTCGCTTCGGGTCTAAAAATGATAATACTTAAAATGAAGAAAAGACAAACGAAATCACTGCCATCTCGGTGGTATGTGATTAAAAATCATGTTAATTTACATAAACTTTAGCTTTGATTTTCTCGCCTGCTATAGAGAACGTTTATTTTTAAAATTACTTCGCCAATGAATTCTTCAGACGGGTCGTTTTTAAGTACTATTTAAAACATGAGAAGCAGCTAGTGTTTTATAAAGTCAGATATAAAGATACGAGGCGAAGCCGAGTATCTTTAGGTCTGATAAAACACGCACTGCGAATGTTTTAAATTGCTTCTAAAACATTCGATCTAGTACTAAGTTCATTTGCCGAAGTAATTTTCAAAAAATACGTTGTGTAAGTCGAGAAAATCAAAGTTAAAGTTTATGTAAATCAACGGAAATCTCTATCACATATAAAGATACGACACGATTATGATTTTTCTTTGTGTTTTCTCACGAATTATTAATGAGTTTTTGAAGTGATTTAAAACACTCGCACTCCGTGCTTTATCAGATATAAAACACTCGAGCTGCGCTCTCGTTTTTTATATCTGATAAAGCACTCCTGCTCGTGTTTTAAATATTATAGTATCTACTTAGACTAGATATATTTGCAACAATGCTATATTACTTTCTTAACTATGCTTATCCTAACCCACCCTGTCAACTTTTCCTGCGAGAGCAAATCGGAGTACCAGGAGAAAACCCATGCACGACTTGCGGCAGAGCGTTGACAAAATCTTCTCACATTTAACCTTATAGCTGACAAAGTAGGAACTACCTCTCCTACTAACCCTTCAACTGATCAATATGACTAGTTCTTTGCGTCTTTTTTAGATTACCAAGCAACCTCCTATTCATGTTTTCTATTGTCTGTGGTGCTTACTCAGTTGCTCGTAAATTCAAGAAAGTCAACCCGGCAACATCGTACAGTGTGTTCCGTATTATTTTCATTCTTTCATCTGCTTTCCTAGGTGCCTGTTTATTTTCTTTTATCTACACGTTTATTATCATCAAGTATTTTAGAAAAACTGAAGGCAAAATTAAGAAAGCCATAATCGCTGCACTCACACCCGGAATAGTTTTCCCACTGACTGCATTTGTAAAATACATTATCCTCAGAAAGAGTTCGGAGATTATTACACCAGATCGCGCTTTTGTGTTGTGTTATTTCCTACGCGGGGCCACGATCGTACTATACCGAACCATGCAGTCTGGTTTTCAAGATATCTGGCTTTTCGTTGGTTTATCGCTGTTACATGGTATCTCAAACGTTCTGAGTAAGGCAACTCTTAACGTTCGTATAAAACTTTGGAGGTTTTTCATAAAATATATCAACAGAATATGCTGTGGACCAAGATTGGAAGTACAACCTTTAAATTCGCCACGTATTCGTCGATTCAACGCAGATCTTGAAATTCAGAATATCCTATTCGAATACGCCACGGTCATCTTAAGTCAGGCGTATTTAGCATGTTATCTTGTAATGAGCTACGATGTTCCGTCCTGGCAAGTGATAAGAGCTTCCTTAATCAGGGTAGCGATAAGTTTAGCCATAGATTTTGCATTCAATATAGTGTCTCTGTTCATTCAAATTCACTTTTATGACATTCCGATACAAAAGATTTGGACGAAATACTGGGGACGACATGTCTTTGCTAACGCTTTCATGATCATCGTTTTTGTAGCATACTTTGGTTCAGTGCTCGTCAGAGTGTTTGCAGACAACAATAATACTTTGGAAGAACACAAACTTAAGAATTGTACAACACTATTTTAAGCCTCGTTTGCCTACTCATTACGACATTTTCTTTTCATTTGTGAAACCAAATTGTTCTATACCGCGTTTGCCCTAATAAAATTCTCCATTAAATGTTAAATGTTGCATTTCACTGAGAAAAGTATCTGTGAATACAGGCCTGGGTAGCTAGCCTGCAGGTGCACAGACTGTATGGACCATGTCATTTGTGCACTGTAAATTGCATGATGACAGATCAGTATCCATTTTAATAAGTTCTTTGTAGGTATAGATTTTGTGTCAAAACAAACAGTGTATTAAATGAAGTATAAGTGTTATTGAATGGCAAAACAAAAAGCGACTGCACTGGCAGCATTGACATAATTAGGTTATAACCTGGGGCCGGTTGTATAAAAACGTAATTAGCGCTAACTGTAGTTAGCGTTAATCACTGTAGTTAAATCCTTAACTGTAATTAGTTAACTACATGACTTAAGAGCGTGTGTCTCTAAAAACCGCCCACTGACTTGGGGCTCGAAAAATAAATTTCTTCGAAACTTTTACCGTGAACTACATTTACTTTAACAACAAACAAATGCTATGTGGAATTTTGAAAATATATTTAGTTTCAAAGTTTTAGCGATTTTTTGGTCTCGCACCGTTGCGGGAGAAATTCGCCGGCTAATTAAACGAAAAAATGGGCTGAATTTAAATAAACATAATTTCAAAAGTTTTTGTTCAAAATTTCTGATATTCACACCCAGCACCGGAAAACTATCGTAATTTCATCTAAACTCACTTAGGTTTTCAATGGCGGAGCATTTGTGACAATATTTAGCGACAAAGAACGCCATGTCAAAATACGGCTTTCAAATCCTACTATTTTCTACGCTGAATTTCTTAAAAGTGGGACCTAATCACTTTGAAGTACTAAAAACCGTAATAAAACTCGTCTGCAAACGCGATTTGAACAATTGAGAGCGTTTGAAATTTGATACTCTTTATGGCCTTTTGTTTACATTAAAATATTGCTGAGGTCAGACGTCTGAGTTCGTGTCACTGCTAAAAATGCGCTAGCACTGTAGTTCTGCCAAATAATCTTTCCCTCAAATAAGTGTATAGCAATATAGTACTAATCTATATTTCTTTGTTTATGTCCACCGTAAATGGTTCCAAGGGATTTAAAATAATAGGCATGTTAAAATCAACAACTTGATCAAATTAATATGCTACTCGGGGAAAAGCCCGTATGCAGCGCGAATTCTATATGTGGCACATGCTATATTTAGTGTGATTTAGAGTATCCGTTGCAGCATACTAAACTATTGCTTAGTTTGAAAAGTCTATATATGCGCGAAGTTTAGTTCTGGAACCTTTCTGCGAAGTTGATCTTTGAATTATATTGCTGTAAAATTTGAGAGTTAGTATGGATAATATGTGTTCTTTTAATGCTATCGATTCTACTGTATGCGGAGGGTGTCGGGGTGAATCGAACATTCAAAACCATCTTTCAAGTTGCCGTTTGTCGAAATCTGGTTTTAGCGAGCGCGAGCTGATTTTGAGAAGAGCGGAATTTTTACATCAAATATCAAGCGAAAAAATACGCTATATGACCAGTATGCCCAAACCACCGGTACAACTTTTTACTCGGGCTAGTAGACACAC
>CACRXK020013907.1:0-13552 GCA_902702795.2 Paramuricea clavata
ATTTACTCTTCGAAACATAGAATTTACTCTTCAAAACTTAGAATTTACTCTTCAAACATCGAATTTACTCTTCAAATCTTGGAATTTACTCTTCAAACTTAGAATTTTCTCTTCAAAACTTAGAATTTACTCTTCAAAATATTGAATTTACTCTTCAAAACTTGGAATTTACTCTTCAAACTTAGAATTTTCTCTTCAAATATTAGGATTTACTCTTCAAACTTAGAATTTTCTCTTCAAAACTTAGAATTTACTCTTCAAAATATCGAATTTACTCTTCAAAACTTGGAATTTACTCTTTCAAACTTAGAATTTTCTCTTCAAATATTAGAATTTACTCTTCGAAACATAGAATTTACTCTTCAAAACTTAGAATTTACTCTTCAAAATATCGAATTTACTCTTCAAATCTTGGAATTGACTCTTCAAACTTAGAATTTTCTCTTCAAAACTTAGAATTTACTCTTCAAAATATCGAATTTACTCTTCAAAACTTGGAATTTACTCTTCAACTTAGAATTTTCTCTTCAAATATTAGAATTTACTCTTCGAAACATAGAATTTACTCTTCAAAACTTAGAATTTACTCTTCAAAATATCGAATTTACTCTCTTCAAATCTTGGAATTTACTCTTCAAACTTAGAATTTTCTCTTCAAAACTTAGAATTTACTCTTCAAAATATCGAATTTACTCTTCAAAACTTGAATTTACTCTTCAAACTTAGAAATTTCTCTTCAAATATTAAAATTTACTCTTCGAAACATATAATTTGCTCTTCAAAACTTAGAATTTACTCTTCAAACTATCGAATTTACTCTTCAAATCTTGGAATTTACTCTTCAAACTTAGAATTTTCTCTTCAAATATTAGAATTTACTCTTCGAAACAAAGAATTTACTCTTCAAAACTTAGAATTTACTCTTCAAAAATATCGAATTTACTCTTCAAATCTTGGAATTTACTCTTCAAACTTAGAATTTTCTCTTCAAATATTGGAATTTACTCTTCGAAACATAGAATTTACTCTTCAAAACTTAGAATTTACTCTTCAAAATATCGAATTTACTCTTCAAATCTTAGAATTTACTCTTCAAACTTAGAATTTTCTCTTCAAAACTTAGAATTTACTCTTCAAAATATCGAATTAACTCTTCAAATCTTGGAATTTACTCTTCAAACTTAGAATTTTCGGTTCAAATATTAGAATTTACTCTTCGAAACATAGAATTTACTCTTCAAAACGTAGAATTTACTCTTGAAAATATCGCATTTACTCTTCAAATCTTGGAATTTACTCTTCAAAATTAGAATTTTCGGTTCAAATATTAGAATTTACTCTTCGAAACATAGAATTTACTCTTCAAAACTTAGAATTTACTCTTCAAAATATCGAATTTACTCTTCAAATCTTGGAATTTACTCTTCAAACTTAGAATTTTCTCTTCAAAACTTAGAATTTACTCTTCAAGATATCGAATTTACGCTTCAAATCTTGGAATTTATTCTTCAACCTTAGAATTTTCTCTTCAAATATTAGAATTTACTCTTCGAAACATAGAATTTACTCTTCAAAACTTAGAATTTACTCTTCAAAATATCGAATTTACTCTTCAAATCTTGGAATTTACTCTTTAAACTTAGAATTTTCTCTTCAAATCTTAGAATTTACTCTTCGAAACATAGAATTTACTCTGCAAAACTTAGAATTTACTCTTCAAAATATCGAATTTACTCTTCAAATCTTGGAATTTACTCTTCAAACTTAGAATTTTCTCTTCAAAACTTAGAATTTACTCTTCAAAATATCGAATTTACTCTTCAAATCTTGGAATTTACTCTTCAAACTTAGAATTTTCTCTTCAAATATTAGAATTTACTCTTCGAAACATATAATTTACTCTTCAAAACTTAGAATTTACTCTTAAAATATCGAATTAACTCTTCAAATCTTGGAATTTACTCTTCAAACTTAGAATTTTCTGTTCAAATATTAGAATTTACTCTTCGAAACATAGAATTTACTCTTCAAAACTTAGAGTTTACTCTTCAAAATATCTAATTTACTCTTCAAATCTTGGAATTTACTCTTCAAACTTAGAATTTTCTCTTCAAAACTTAGAATTTACTCTTCGAAACATAGAATTTACTCTTCAAAACTTAGAATTTACTCTTCAAAATATCGAATTTACTCTTCAAATCTTGGAATTTACTCTTCAAACTTAGAATTTTCTCTTTAAATATTAGAATTTACTCTTCGAAACATAGAATTTACTCTTCAAAACTTAGAATTTACTCTTAAAATATCGAATTAACTCTTCAAATCTTGGAATTTACTCTTCAAACTTAGAATTTTCTCTTCAAATATTAGAATTTACTCTTCGAAACATAGAATTTACACCTCAAAACTTAGAATTTACTCTTCAAAACATCGAATTTACTCTTCAAATCTTGGAATTTACTCTTCAAACTTAGAATTTTCTCTTCAAATATTAGAATTTACTCTTCGAAACATAGAATTTACTCCTCAAAACTTAGAATTTACTCTTCAAAATATCGTATTTACTCTTCAAATCTTGGAATTGACTCTTCAAACTTAGAATTTTCTCTTTAAATATTAGAATTTACTATTCGAAACATAGAATTTACTGCTCAAAACTTAGAATTTACTCTTCAAAATATCGAATTTACTCTTCAAATCTTGGAATTTACTCTTCAAACTTAGAATTTTTCTCTTCAAATCTTAGAATTTACTCTTCGAAACATAGAATTTACTCTTCAAAACTTAGAATTTACTCTTCAAAATATCGAATTTACTCTTCAAATCTTGGAATTTACTCTTCAAACTTAGAATTTTCTCTTCAAATATTAGAATTTACTCTTTGAAACATATAATTTACTCCTCAAAACTTAGAATTTACTCTTCAAAATATCGAATTTAATCTTCAAATCTTGGAATTTACTCTTCAAACTTAGAATTTTCTCTTCAAATATTAGAATTTACTTTTCGAAACATATAATTTACTCCTCAAAACTTAGAATTTACTCTTCAAAATATCGAATTGACTATTCAAAACTTGGAATTTACTCTTCAAACTTAGAATTTTCTCTTCAAATATTAGAATTTACTCTTCGAAACATAGAATTTACTCCTCAAAACTTAGAATTTACTCTTCAAAATATCGAATTTACTCTTCAAATCTTGGAATTTACTCTTCAAACTTAGAATTTTCTCTTCAAATGTTAGAATTTACTCTTCGAAACATAGAATTTACTCTTCAAAACTTAGAATTTACTCTTCAAAATATCGAATTTACTATTCAAATCTTGGAATTTACTCTTCAAACTTAGAATTTTCTCTTCAAATATTAGAATTTACTCTTCGAAACATAGAATTTACTCCTCAAGACTTAGAATTTACTCTTCAAAATATCGAATTTACTCTTCAAATCTTGAAATTTACTCTTCAAACTTAGAATTTTCTCTTCAAATATTAGAATTTACTCTTCGAAACATAGAATTTACTCCTCAAATCTTAGAATTTACTCTTCAAAATATCGAATTTACTCTTCAAATCTTGGAATTTACCTTTCAAACTTAGAATTTTCTCTTCAAATATTAGAATTTACTCTTCGAAACATAGAATTTACTCCTCAAAACTTAGAATTTACTCTTCAAAATATCGAATTTACTCTTCAAATCTTGGAATTAACTCTTCAAGCTTAGAATTTTCTCTTCAAATATTAGAATTTACTCTTCGACACATAGAATTTACACCTCAAAACTTAGAATTTACTCTTCAAAATATCGAATTTACTCTTCAAAGCTTGGAATTTACTCTTCAAACTTAGAATTTTCTCTTCAAATATTAGAATTTACTCTTCGAAACATAGAATTTACTCCTCCAAACTTAGAATTTACTCTTCAAAATATTGAATTTACTCTTCAAATCTTGGAATTTACTCTTCAAACTTAGAATTTTCTCTTTAAATATTAGAATTTACTATTCGAAACATAGAATTTACTGCTCAAAACTTAGAATTTAGTCTTCAAAATATCGGATTTACTCTTCAAATCTTGGAATTTACTATTCAAACTTAGAATTTTCTCTACAAATATTTGAATTTACTCTTCGACACATAGAATTTACACCTCAAAACTTAGAATTTACTCTTCAAAATATCGAATTTACTCTTCAAATCTTGGAATTTACTCTTCAAACTTAGAATTTTCTCATCAAATATTAGAATTTACTCTTCGAAACATAGAATTTACTCCTCAAAACTTAGAATTTACTCTTCAAAATATCGAATTTACTCTTCAAATCTTGGAATTTACTCTTCAAATTTAGAATTTTCTCTTCAAATATTAGAATTTACTATTCGAAACATAGAATTTACTGCTCAAAACTTAGAATTTACTCTTCAAAATATCGAATTTACTCTTCAAATCTTGGAATTTACTCTTCAAACTTAGAATTTTCTCTTCAAATATTAGAATTTACTCTTCGAAACATAGAATTTACTCCTCAAAACTTAGAATTTACTCTCTTCAAAATATCGAATTTACTCTTCAAATCTTGGAATTTACTCTTCAAACTTAGAATTTTCTCTTCAAATATTAGAATTTACTCTTCGAAACATAGAATTTACTCTTCAAAACTTAGAATTTACTCTTAAAAATATCGAATTAACTCTTCAAATCTTGGAATTTACTCTTCAAAGTTAGAATTTTCTCTTCAAATATTAGAATTTACTCTTCGAAACATAGAATTTACTCCTCAAAAATTAGAATTTGCTCTTCAAAATATCGAATTTACTCTTCAAAAAACTTGGAATTTACTCTTCAAACTTAGAATTTTCTCTTCAAATATTAGAATTTACTCTTCGAAACATAGAATTTACTCCTCAAAACTTAGAATTTACTCTTCAAAATATCGAATTTACTCTTCAAAGCTTGGAATTTACTCTTCAAACTTAGAATTTTCTCTTCAAATATTAGAATTTACTCTTCGAAACATACAATTTACTCCTCAAAACTTAGAATTTACTCTTCAAAATATCGAATTTACTCTTCAAAACTTGGAATTTACACTTCAAACTTAGAATTTTCTCTTCAAATATTAGAATTTACTCTTCGAAACATATAATTTACTCTTCAAAACTTAGAATTTACTCTTCAAAATATCGAATTTACTCTTCAAATCTTGGAATTTACTCTTCAAACTTAGAATTTTCTCTTCAAATCTTAGAATTTACTCTTCGAAACATAGAATTTACTCTTCAAAACTTAGAATTTACTCTTCAAAACATCGAATTTACTCTTCAAATCTTGGAATTTACTTCTCAAACTTAGAATTTTCTCTTCAAAACATCGAATTTACTCTTCGAAACATAGAATTTACTCTTCAAAACTTAGAATTTACTCTTCAAAACATCGAATTTACTCTTCAAATCTTGGAATTTACTCTTCAAACTTAGAATTTTCTCTTCAAATCTTAGAATTTACTCTTCGAAACATAGAATTTACTCTTCAAAACTTAGAATTTACACTTCAAAACATCGAATTTACTCTTCAAATCTTGGAATTTACTCTTCAAACTTAGAATTTTCTCTTCAAATATTAGAATTTACTCTTCGAAACATAGAATTTACTCCTCAAAACTTAGAATATACTCTTCAAAATATCGAATTTACTCTTCAAAACTTGGAATTTACTCTTCAAACTTAGAATTTTCTCTCCAAATATTAGAATTTACTCTTCGAAACATAGAATTTACTCCTCAAAACTTAGAATTTACTCTTCAAAATATCGAATTTACTCTTCAAAACTTGGAATTTACTCTTCAAACTTAGAATTTTCTCTTCAAATATTAGAACTTACTCTTCGAAACATATAATTTACTCCTCAAAACTTAGAATATACTCTACAAAAAATCTAATTTACTCTTCAAAATTTGGAATTTACTCTTCAAACTTAGAATTTTCTCTTCAAATATTAGAATTTACTCTTCGAAACATAGAATTTACTCTTCAAAACTTAGAATTTACTCTTCAAAATATCGAATTTACTCTTCAAAACTTGGAATTTACTCTTCAAACTTAGAATTTTCTCTTCAAATACTAGAATTTACTCTTCGAAACATAGAATTTACTCTTCAAAACTTAGAATTTACTCTTCAAAATATCGAATTTACTCTTCAAAACTTGGAATTTACTCTTCAAACTTAGAATTTTCTCTTCAAATATTAGAATTTACTCTTCGAAACTTAGAATTTACACCACAAAACTTAGAATTTACTCTTCAAAATATCGAATTTACTCTTCAAACCTTGGAATTTACTCATCAAACTTAAAATTTTCTCTTCAAATATTAGAATTTACTCTTCGAAACATAGAAGTTACTCCTCAAAACTTAGAATTTACTCTTCAAAATATCGAATTTACTCTTCAAATCCTGGAATTTACTCTTCAAACTTAGAATTTTCTCTTCAAATATTAGAATTTACTCTTCGAAACATAGAATTTACTCCTCAAAACCTAGAATTTACTCTTCAAAATATCGAATTTACTCTTCAAATCTTGAAATTTACTCTTCAAACTTAGAATTTTCTCTTCAAATATTAGAATTTACTCTTCGAAACATAGAATTTGCTCCTCAAAACTTAGAATTTACTCTTCAAAATATCGAATTTATTCGTCAAACCTTGGAATTTACTATTCAAACTTAGAATTTTCTCTTCAAATATTAGAATTTACTCTTCGAAACATAGAATTTACTCCTCAAATCTTAGAATTTATTCTTCAAAATATCGAATTTACTCTTCAAATCTTGGAATTTACTCTTCAAACTTAGAATTTTCTCTTCAAATATTAGAATTTACTCTTCGAAACATAGAATTTACTCCTCAAAATTTAGAATTTACTCTTCAAAATATCGCATTTACTCATCAAATCTTGGAATTTACTCTTCAAACTGCGAATTTTCTCTTCAAATATTATAATTTACTCTTCGAAACATAGAATTTTCTCCTCAAAATTTAGAATTTACTCTTCAAAATATCGAATTTACTCTTCAAATCCTGGAATTTACTCTTCAAACTTAGAATTTTCTCTTCAAATATTAGAATTTACTCTTTGTAACATAGAATTTACTCCTCAAAACTTAGAATTTACTCTTCAAAATGTCGAATTTACTCTTCAAAACTTGGAATTTACTCTTCAAACTTAGATTTTTCTCTTCAAATATTAGAATTTACTCTTCGAAACATAGAATTTACTCTTCAAAACTTAGAATTTACTCTTCAAAATATCGAATTTACTCTTCAAAACTTGGAATTTACTCTTCAAACTTAGAATTTTCTCTTCAAATATTAGAATTTACTCTTCGAACATAGAATTTACTCTTCAAAACTTAGAATTTACTCTTCAAAATATCGAATTTACTCTTCAAAACTTGGAATTTACTCTTCAAACTTAGAATTTTCTCTTCAAATATTAGAATTTACTCTTCGAAACATAGAATTTAAACCCCAAAACTTAGAATTTACTCTTCGAAATATCGAATTTACTCTTCAAAACTTGGAATTTACACTTCAAACTTAGAATTTTCTCTTCAAATATTAGAATTTACTGTTGGAAATATAGAATTTATTCCTCAAAACTTAGAATTTACTCTTCAAAATATTGAATTTACTCTTCAAATCTTGGAATTTACTCTTCAAAATATCGAATTTACTCTTCAAATCTTGGAATTTACTCTTCAAACTTAGAATTTTCTCCTCAAATATTAGAATTTACTCTTCGAAACATAGAATTTACTCCTCAAAACTTAGAATTTACTCTTCAAAATATTGAATTTACTCTTCAAAACTTGGAATTTACTCTTCAAACTTAGAATTTTCTCTTCAAATATTAGAATTAACTCTTCGAAACATAGAATATACACCTCAAAACTTAGAATTTACTCTTCGAAATATCGAATTTACTCTTCAAAACTTGGAATTTACACTTCAAACTTAGAATTTTCTCTTCAAATATTAGAATTTACTCTTCAAAACATAGAATTTACTCCTCAAAACTTAGAATTTACTCTTCAAAATATTGAATTTACTCTTCAAATCTTGGAATTTACTCTTCAAATTTAGAATTTTATCTTCAAATATTAGAATTTACTATTCGAAACATAGAATTTACTGCTCAAAACTTAGAATTTACTCTTCAAAATATCGAATTTACTCTTCAAATCTTGGAATTTACTCTTCAAACTTAGAATTTTCTCTTGAAATATTAGAATTTACTCTTCGAAATATAGAATTTACTCCTCAAAACTTAGAATTTACTCTTCAAAATATCGAATTTACTCTTAAATCTTGGAATTTACTCTTGAAACTTAGAATTTTCTCTTCAAATATTAGAATTTACTCTTCGAAACATAGAATTTACTCCTCAAAACTTAGAATTTACTCTTCAAAATATCGAATTTACTCTTCAAATCTTGGAATTTACTCTTCAAACTTAGAATTTTCTCTTCAAATATTAGAATTTACTCTTCGAAACATAGAATTTACTCCTCAAAACTTAGAATTTACTCTTCAAAATATCGAATTTACTCTTCAAATCTTGGAATTTACTCTTCAAACTTAGAATTTTCTCTTCAAATATTAGAATTTACTATTCGAAACATAGAATTTACTCTTCAAAACTTAGAATTTACTCTTCAAAATATCAAATTTACTCTTCAAAACTTGGAATTTACTCTTCAAACTTAGAATTTTCTCTTCAAATATTCGAATTTACTCTTCGAAACATAGAATTTACTCTTCAAAACTTAGAATTTACTTTTCAAAATATCGAATTTACTCTTCAAAACTTGGAATTTACTCTTCAAACTTAGATTTTCTCTTCAAATATTAGAATTTACTCTTCGAAACATATAATTTTCTCTTCAAAACTTAGAATTTACTCTTCAAAATATCGAATTTACTCTTCAAAACTTGGAATTTACTCTTCAAACTTAGAATTTTCTCTTCAAATATTACAATTTACTCTTCGAAACATATAATTTACTCTTCAAAACTTAGAATTTACTCTTCAAAATATCGAATTTACTCTTCAAATCTTGGAATTTACTCTTCAAACTTAGAATTTTCTCTTCAAATATTAGAATTTACTCTTCGAAACATATAGTTTACTCTTCAAAACTTAGAATTTACTCTTCAAAATATCGAATTTACTCTTCAAATCTTGGAATTTACTCTTCAAACTTAGAATTTTCTCTTCAAATATTAGAATTTACTCTTCGAAACATAGAATTTACTCTTCAAAACTTAGAATTTACTCTTCAAAATATCGAATTTACTCTTCAAATCTTGGAATTTACTCTTCAAACTTAGAATTTTCTCTTCAAAAATTAGAATTTACTCTTCAAACATAGAATTTACTCTTCAAAACTTAGAATTTACTCTTCAAAATATCCAATTTACTCTTCAAAACTTGGAATTTACTCTTCAAACTTAAAATTTTCTCTTCAAATATTAGAATTTACTCTTCGAAACATATAATTTACTCTTCAAAACTTAGAATTTCCTCTTCAAAATATCGAATTTACTCTTCAAATCTTGGAATTTACTCTTCAAACTTAGAATTTTCTCTTCAAATATTACAATTTACTCTTCGAAACAAAGAATTTACTCTTCAAACCTTAGAATTTACTCTTCAAAATATCGAATTTACTCTTCAAATCTTGGAATTTACTCTTCAAACTTAGAAATTTCTCTTCAAAATATTAGAATTTACTCTTCGAAACATAGAATTTACTCTTCAAATCTTAGAATTTACTCTTCAAAATATCGAATTTACTCTTCAAATCTTGGAATTTACTCTTCAAACTTAAATTTTCTCTTCAAATATTAGAATTTACTCTTCGAAACTTAGAATTTACTCTTCAAAACTTAGAATTTACTCTTCAAAATATCGAATTTACTCTTCAAATCTTGGAATTTACTCTTCAAACTTAGAACTTTCTCTTCAAATATTAGAATTTACTCTTCGAAACATATAATTTACTCTTCAAAACTTAGAATTTACTCTTCAAATATCGAATTACTCTTCAAATCTTGGAATTTACTCTTCAAACTTAGAATTTTCTCTTCAAATATTAGAATTTACTCTTCGAAACATAGAATTTACTCTTCAAAACTTACAATTTACTCTTCAAAATATCGAATTTACTCTTCAATCTTGGAATTTACTCTTCAAACTTAGAATTCTCTCTTCAAAACTTGGAATTTACTCTTCAAAATATCGAATTTACTCTTCAAAACTTGGAATTTACTCTTCAAACTTAGAATTTTCTCTTCAAATATTAGAATTTACTCTTCGAAACATAGAATTTACTCTTCAAAACTTAGAATTTACTCTTCAAAATATCGAATTTACTCTTCAAATCTTAGAATTTACTCTTCAAACTTAGAATATTCTCTTCAAAACTTAGAACTTACTCTTCAAAATATCGAATTTACTCTTCAAAACTTGGAATTTACTCTTCAAACTTAGAATTTTCTCTTCAAATATTAGAATTTACTCTTCGAAACATAGAATTTACTCATCAAAAATTAGAATTTACTCTTCAAAATATCGAATTTACTCTTCAAATCTTGGAATTTACTCTTCAAACTTAGAATTTTCTCTTCAAATATTAGAATTTACTCTTCGAAACATAGAAATTACTCTTCAAAACTTAGAATTTACTCTTCAAAATATCGAATATACTCTTCAAAACTTGGAATTTACTCTTCAAACTTAGAATTTTCTCTTCAAATATTAGAATTTACTCTTGGAAACATAGAATTTACTCATCAAAAATTAGAATTTACTCTTCAAAATATCGAATTTACTCTTCAAATCTTGGAATTTACTCTTGAAACTTAGAATTTTCTCTTCAACTATTACAATTTACTCTTCGAAACATAGAATTTACTCTTCAAAACTTAGAATTTACTCTTCAAAATATCGAATTTACTCTTCAAATCTTCGAATTTACTCTTCAAGCTTAGAATTTTCTCTTCAAAACTTAGAATTTACTCTTCAAAATATCGAATTTACTCTTCAAAACTTGGAATTTACTATTCAAAATGTCGAATTTACTCTTCAAATCTTGGAATTTAATCTTCAAACTTAGAATTTTCTCTTCAAATATTAGAATTTACTCTTCGAAACATAGAAATTACTCTTCAAAATTTAGAATTTACTCTTCAAAATATCGAATTTATCTCCAAATCTTGGAATTTACTCTTCAAACTTAGAATTTTCTCTTCAAAACTTAGAATTTACTCTTCAAATATCGAATTTACTCGTCAAAACTTAGAATTTACTCTTCAAAATATCGAATTTACTCTTCAAATCTTGGAATTTACTCTTCAAACTTAGAATTTTCTCTTCAAACTTAGAATTTACTCTTCAAAACATAGAATTTACTCTTAAAACTTAGAATTTACTCTTCAAAATATCGAATTTACTCTTCAAATCTTGGAATTTACTCTTCAAACTTAGAATTTTCTCTTCAAAACTTAGAATTTACTCTTCAAAATATCGAATTTACTCTTCAAATCTTGGGATTTACTCTTCAAACTTAGAATTTTCTCTTCAAATATTAGAATTTACTCTTCGAAACAAAGAATTTACTCTTCAAAACTTAGAATTTACTCTTCAAAATATCAATTAACTCTTGAAATCTTGGAATTTACTCTTCAAACTTAGAATTTTCTCTTCAAATATTAGAAATTTACTCTTCGAAACATAGAATTTACTCTTCAAAACTTAGAATTTACTCTTCAAAATATCGAATTTACTCTTCAAATCTTGGAATTTACTCTTCAAACTTAGAATTTTCTCTTCAACTATTAGAATTTACTCTTCGAAACATAGAATTTACTCTTCAAAACTTAGAATTTACTCTTCAAAATATCAGAATTTTCTCTTCAAAACTTAGAATTTACTCTTCAAAATATCGAATTTACTCTTCAAATCTTGGAATTTACTCTTCAAACTTAGAATTTTCTCTTCCAAACTTAGAATTTACTCTTCAAAATATCGAATTTACTCTTCAAATCTTGGAATTTACTCTTCAAACTTAGAATTTTCTCTTCAAAACTTAGAATTTACTCTTCAAAATATCGAATTTACTCTTCAAACTTAGAATTTTCTCTTCAAATATTAGAATTTACTCTTTGAAACATAGAATTTACTCTACAAAACTTAGAATTTACTCTTCAAAATATCGAATTTACTCTTCAAAACTTGGAATTTACTCTTCAAACTTAGAATTTTCTCTTCAAATATTAGAATTTACTCTTCGAAACATAGAATTTACTCATCAAAAATTAGAATTTACTCTTCAAAATATCGAATTTACTCTTCAAATCTTGGAATTTACTCTTCAAACTTAGAGTTTTCTCTTCAAAACTTAGAATTTACTCTTCAAAATAACGAATTTGCTCTTCAAATCTTGGAATTTACTCTTCAAACTTAGAATTTTCTCTTCAAAACTTAGAATTTACTCTTCAAAATATCGAATTAACTCTTCAAATCTTGGAATTTACTCTTCAAACTTAAGAATTTTCTCTTCAAATATTAGAATTTACTCTTCAAAACATAGAATTTACTCTTCAAAACTTAGAATTTACTCTTCAAAATATCGAATTTACTCTTCAAATCTTGGAATTTACTCTTCAAACATGGAATTCTTTCTTCAAAATTAGAATTTACTCTTCGAAACATAGAATATACTCTTCAAAACTTAGAATTTACTCTTCAAAATATCGAATTTACTCTTCAAATCTTGGAATTTACTCTTCAAACTTAGAATTTTCTGTCCAAATATTAGAATTTACTCTTCGAAACATATAATTTACTCTTCAAAACTTGGAATTTACTCTACAAACTTAGAATTTTCTCTTCAAATATTAGAATTTACTCTTCGAAACATATAATTTACTCTTCAAAACTTAGAATTTCCTCTTCAAAATATCGAATTTACTCTTCAAATCTTGGAATTTACTCTTCAAACTTAGAATTTTCTCTTCAAATATTAGAATTTACTCTTCGAAACATAGAATTTACTCCTCAAAACTTAGAATTTACTCTTCAAAATATCCGAATTTACTCTTCAAATCTTGGAATTTACTCTTCAAACTTAGAATTTTCTCTTCAAATATTAGAATTTACTCTTCGAAACATAGAATTTACTCCTCAAAACTTGGAATTTACTCTTCAAAATATCGAATTTACTCTTCAAATCTTGGAATTTACTCTTCAAACTTAGAATTTTCTCCTCAAATATTAGAATTTACTCTTCGAAACATAGAATTTACTCTTCAAAACTTAGAATTTACTCTTCAAAATATCAATTAACTCTTGAAATCTTGGAATTTACTCTTCAAACTTAGAATTTTCTCTTCAAATATTAGAAATTTACTCTTCGAAACATAGAATTTACTCTTCAAAACTTAGAATTTACTCTTCAAAATATCGAATTTACTCTTCAAATCTTGG
>CACRXK020013908.1:0-13551 GCA_902702795.2 Paramuricea clavata
CGACAAATTCTTCATTTTCCGACAACTTGTTTTCAGGGGGTGTCACACCCCAACAGTCCCCCCCCCCTCCCCTTAGCGAGGGCCCTGTTCGTCCCGGTTGACGATACGTTTTGGTCGGGCTGGTAAGCGAGATAATATAAACAGGCTGGACACTAAGTTAAGTTTTCATTGAACGTGACACACCTGCCTGCTTCACAGCTTAAGGCCCTGTCACACTATTGCGTATGAGAGAAACGTGTGAGAAGCGTATGCAAATCAATGAAATAATTTTCATACGCACAAAAATCCTTTGAAATGCCAGCGTATGAGTACCGTACATCTGGCGTACCTCTAGCGAATTCAGCGTGTGCCTAGAAAAGTCGAGTATGCTTATCGTATAAAGAATACGTCCGAATACGCCAAAAAATTTTGAGCATGCTTAAAAAGAATTTCACCATGATTGGCGGAGTCTTCTCTACCTCTTTCGTTATTCCCTTCGTTAATTCATTTATTTATGATTTGTGACTCGATGCTATCCGTGAGTCAGGATGGATTATTATTATTAGTAGTATTATTATTAATTTGCCGATCGCGCAGATATTTTAAAATTTAACTGTTTTTCTTTGAGGTGGAGGGTGAAAGCTATTCCAGCCCCACGACCCCCGCCACTCCTTTGTTTACAAATCCCACAGCTCTGTACGACTGCTTGCAGTGTAACACCGCTCTCCATGCTCTTCACTTACTTATTCGGTTCTCAACTATTCTTAGTTAACTGCAAAAATCCTGCTCATTTAAGATTGCTCATGGAGAATTATAATTATAAACTAAACTAAACTAAGATAGTAATAGTGTAGCAATAGAAAGCTGCGGTGTAAAGGATGTACATCTGCCTGAAAAACATAAGAAGAACTTCGACCTTTCGAGCGAACGCCATGCCATGCCATCTGGCGTACCTCTAGTGTATTCAGCTTGTGCCTAGAGTATGCTTATCGTATAACGCATACGTCCGAATACGCACAAAATATTTGAGCATGTATGCCAGCGTATGACACCGCGTATGCGACCGTGCTTGAAACGTATACAACCTATGCCTAACGTACCCCTAGCGTATGTCAACGTTTTCCAGCGTATCAGTGATATTTTTCATATGCTGGCATACGCTAGTACGATACGGAATAGTGTGACAGGGCCTTTACGAATTATTCATATTTCCAGCAAATTCAAGAGCATGGGTTAACAGCCTGTCAAGTTCGAGGGTATTGCTTACAAAAGACGAAATATTCTGACGCCTCCTCCCAGTGCAAGTGCATAGAGGCGACCTGCGTCAGGGTTTTATTCTAAACAATTTCGTCATGCTCAATATTTTTTCCCGGCCCGAACATAAATGATTCGTTTTTAAGAAAATCTCTCAATAATTCATTACAGTTAATAGTAAGGTACAAAGTTTTTGATGGTTATACTGTATAGGTCATCTAATAATATCACAGGAGAATATATGTTAAATTTACATATCGTCTATATTGCATATCAATTGAGTTTCCGAATAACTTAAAACAGGAATATTATATATGCACCAGGCATATATCTCAATGCTAAATAATATCGCAATTTGTATTGCATGCTTTTAATTAAGTATGCCATGGATACCGTGTAATTCAGATCAGTATTTAATTTTGAATGTCAGTTCAGTTGGTAAACGCGCTCTGAAATTCTTCTTTTGAACTATTTTGCTATTATTCGCTATAAACTGTCATGTCATGTCTCTCGGTTGGCTTCCAATTTTGGAACGTAGGAATTATCATCTTGCCAAATTAGCATACAAAGCAATGAATTGTGATGACTGGCCTTCATACTTAAAATTAGAGGAATATATTCCTTTAAGACCATTACGTTCATCATCTGCCCGGCGTCTAGTAGTCCCTATTATCTCTGGAACCTTCCAAGATGAAGCAGCTCGAGTGTTCAATTCCTTACCTGAAGAAATTCGAAACTGCGATACATTTAAAGATTATTGCAGAACCTCCTCCGAGAACTTCAAAACATTAGTCAAAAACAGAATTAGTGACACGTCGTAAACTCTGTTGACATTGTGTATATAACTATACTGTATTTTACTGTGTATGTCAATTTTTTAAATACTAATAATGTCAATTGTTAAATATTGTAATGTACAACATACTACGTATTGTAATACTTGTTGTGTCGTATTATGTACTCCGTTGTATATATTGTATACTTTGTTATCTTATAATCAAAATCACTTGTAGCATAGAAGAGCCACTATGTGGAAATGCTATTAAATCATTATTATTATTTTATTATTATTATTATTATAAACTTGAAGTGGCGTTTATACAACATGGAAACCATGTGTTATATATGTGTAGGATTCGTATTGGCAGAATACACCTGCTGACCTGGTATTGTCTTACATATCGTACGGAAACTAACTCATTTGTCACTACACATGCAAGCGACCAGTTTGAGCGTGAATTGTATTTCAGCAACGAAAGTCACAACTCAAATTTCTTGAACGAAACAATGGGGAAGACAGCATATGTTGCCTGCGAATATTTGTACGCTGTAGTAATTGTATTTGGAATTCTTGGTAATATTTTGGTAATCATTTCCATACTGAGACAAAAGAAATTGTTGAACAACAACTACTACTTTCTTGTTCTACAACTTGCGATATGTGATCTGCATGGGGCCACTGATAATTTTCCTTTTCGATTATATCAACTTCTTTTCGGTTGAAGATCGCCCAATTCATGATTTTTCCACAATATATTGTGTTTTCTTTCACATATATCTCGTTTTTCGAGTCGCAGGATTAGGTATGATGTTGGTTATTTCAGTGCTTCGTTATCGTGCTACTGTGCATCCTTTAAAACCTGCCGTCAGTCGACGAAAATTGAAAGTTGTTTGTGGCTTGTTGTACATTGTTGGTTTTATTGCAGGTTATGCAACAGATCTGCCGCTATGTTTTCGGATGCAGTTGAACGATGTCGCAATTGTTTATGGTAAAGTTTTTCGTGGTTACGTCCTATCATGCTTTTACTTTTTCCCAACAATATTTATGGCTGTGGTTTATTATAAAATAAATCGAGAACTGATCAAACAAAACAAACACATGAAAAGCATATGTTCAAATCCAGTCAGTCGAAATGCGCCTAGCTCTTCCTTCAATTTCCTGAAATTTATCCGAAATCGACGAACTTTTCTTGTTTGCCTCGTTACCGTCCTATGTTATGGAATTGGAAATTTTCCCATGACTGTGTACATTACTTTAAACTTCGCTGAAGAATATCATTTACTAATGAAATACGCTTGGCTGTTCTATTTGACAAGGGCTCTGAGAGTTGCTGGTTCGCATTCACTAAATCCTCTCATATATGGAATACTGGACAAAAGGTTGCTCACATTTTGGAAACTTTGCCGCAAGAAGGTACAGAGACCACAACGAAACTGATTAAACACCCTTTGCAGCAAGTTGGACAAACAAGACATTTTCATAGATTCTCAGCCTCATAGATAGAATAATTGTTCTTCTAGGATGAGACTTGTATCTCCTTCACTGCGTATACGACAGTTAAAAATAGAAAATAATGAATTTGCCGCATGTCTTGTGAAGGAACATATTTAGATTTAGCTTTGAATAAACGTGACAGTAAAAACGCATGGATTTTACTTTTGACCCGAAATTAATTCATAGAGTTGTAGGATATTTCTAGATTAATTTATTGATTGACTGCATGAATCATGCACTGATACATTCATTTATTCCGCATTGATTGTATATATAATTATCTGGAGAGCGTTTCTTCACAAAACAATGATGGGTCCAAATTTAATTTCGGGATTAAAATGTTAGTCTTTAATTAATAAAGTTAGGAGGTTGCATGTGAATTTTTGGTCGATCTCAGGATTCTCAGATCATGACCGTGACAAAGGATTCCGTTTTAGGGGCCTAGAATGAGTACCTAAAATGAAAAATTATGTATAGTCTCTTTTGTATTTGCGGCTCTATATAGGGGTGACATGTAGCCAAACCCGTTCCCAAGCTCTTCTTTTTTCTGTCGGGGTTTTCTTTAAACTATTTCTCTATGCCCAATATCTTTCCCAGAACGTGAATTATTCGTTTTTAGATAATCCTTCAAAGCATACACGTTGTTAATATTCAATAAAATTCTAGAATACAGGCCAACGTCTGCCACTCCTTGATTGAGAGTGTTCTTCACAAAGGGAAGTTAATTTCGGTTTATTGCAATGACATTTTTGGATTGTTTAGCAATCAGGAAGAATGATACATAAGTTTATGCAAGTTTAAAACAGATCTACAAAATAATTTAAATTTTAAATGCTAATTTTGCTTTCATGCATGCTAAACAATCTAAAATTCTTCTTTTGAACCATTTTGCAAGCCTACTATTTGCTAATTTTTAAGTGGCGTTTATACACCATGGAAACCATATGTAACGTGCAGGATTCTTATTGGTGGAATACATCTGGTGTATATCATATATACGAAACTAACTTATTTGCCATTTGTTCTGTTCAGTTTTAAAGGAATTGCACAGACAAGCTGCCAGCTTGATTCTCAATTGTATTTCAGCAACGAAATTCAACTCAAATTTCTTGAACGAAAGAATGGAGAAGACAACGGATGATGTCTTCAGATATTCTAACACTGTAGTAATTGTGGTTGGGATTCTTGGTAATATTTTGGTAATCATTTCCATACTACGACAAAAGAAATTGTTGAAGAACAACTACTACTTTCTTGTTCTACATCTTGCGATATGTGATTTGGGGCCACTGATAATTTTCCTTTTCGATCATATCAACTTGCATTTTGTCGAAGATCGCCTCGATATTTATTCCACCAAGTATTGTGTTTTCTTTTACATATATTTCGTTTTTCGAGTCGCAGGAATAAGTATGATGTTGATCATTTCAGTGCTTCGTTATCGTGCTACTGTGCATCCTTTAAAACCTGACGTCAGGCGACGGAAATTGAAAGTCATTTGTGGCTTGGTGTACATTGTTGGTTTCATTGCAGGTTATGCAACATATCTGCCGCTATGTTTCATGCAATGGAACGATGTCGCAATTGTTTATAATAAAGTTTGTTATGGTTACGTCATATCATGCTTTTACTTTTTCCCAACAATATTTATGGCTGTAGTTTATTATAAAATAGGTCGAGAAGTGATCAAACAAAACAGATACATGAAAAACGTATGTTCAAATCCAGGGAAACGAAGTGCTTCTGGGTCTTCCTCCAGTATCCTGAAATTTATCCGAAATCGACGAACTTTTTTTATTTGTCTCATTACCGTCCTATGTTTTGGAATTGGAAATATTCCCATGACTGTGTACCTTACTTTAGGAATGAGGAAGATCCTTTCCTAATGAAATACGTTTGGTTATTCAATTGGGCAAAGGTTCTGACAGTTGTTGGTTCGCATTCAGTAAATCCTCTTATATATGGAAGATTGGACAAAAAATTGTTCCCATTTTGGAAACTTTGCCGCAAGAAGAAAGAGAGACCGCAAGGAACCTGATTAGACAGTTCTTGTAGCAAGCTAAACAAGCGAGACATCTTCATATATTATCAGGCTGGTAGGTAGATGGTTGTTTTTCCAAGATGAGACTTGTACAGATAGAAAATAATGAACCTGCATGCCACTTGTAAAGGAATTTTAGGTTTAAAAGAAAAATTCGGATCAGAACTTTTGATCATGGAGTTTTAGGGAATTTGTAGATTGATTTATTGATTGATTGGTTATCCATTAATACATTGATTTATCCATTGACTCTAAATATCTGTGGTAGTTAATTTGACTTAAAAGGTCAAATATACCTTTGAATAAAAAATGCCTGGAGTGCTTCTTTTTAATAAAAATTGTAGGTCCAAACTTAATTTCAGGGTTCAAAGGGCCAAGCTTACTAAATTTGTCTATGGTAATATTAAAAAACTTAGTCCTAAATAAAGTTTGTGAATTTTTGGTCGATCTCAGATCATGACCGTGGCAACGGAAATCCGTTTTAAGGTCCTGGATATGAGTACCACAGCTGGTCTTTATTTTCTGAGCGCTCCACGTCGTTTTGAGTTAAATTGATATAACATAATCAACATGATGATCTAGATCTGAAATGTATAAATATTAAGATACCATGAAATTTTGTAGTGTACGACATTTGAAAACAAGGAAATATATTAATACTTAATTTATTTTTTATTTTGATATGTGTCACTTTCTTCTGCAACCTTTCAGTATAGGCAAGTTGAAGCCGGCCTAAAAACATTTTTCATAACAATATCTGAAGGGCAAGAAAAATATTGTGCTTCAGGTGCGTATATAGGAGGCTTGATAAACTTAGGGGAGGAGGTCTACTACTAAAAGGCGGAAATTCCTAAATTTTTCGCCTCAAAATTATTGTAAAACAGTTAGGACTGTTGATAAAACTAGGATTGAATACTAATTGATTTGTAGGGAAAAGGTGAAAAAATACATTTTCTTTGTTTTACATCCGGGTATAAATCAAATTAGCCCGCATTAGCCAGCTTCAACTTGTTCCTTTCGTTTGCCTGAATTTTTTCTGCAATGCCCAACTCTACTGTTTTATAATCTCTATATGCAGGACAGGATACAGAAGGATATGACACGGTAAAGCGGAGTAACCCAAATGCTCTTTATTCATGTAAACACTGTTGTTTTAAAATTACATATCTTCTATACTGGATATCAATTGAGTTTCTGGATAACTTAAAACAGTAATATATGCACCAGGCATCTCAAAACTAAATAATATCGTAATTTAATTGCACGCTTTTAATTAATTAAGTATGGCCACACATCACATGTGATATTTATCATCACAAAAACTTATACGTTTCCATCGAAAAATAACAAAGCAAATCTAAATGGCCATTCTTGTGACAAAGCTTTTAATGATGTTTGTGATGTTACTCTGAGCGCATATCCGCACCGGGCAAGCTTGAAAAATATGCTTGGCCACGGTGGGAATCGAACCTAAAACCTTTGGAATACTAGCCCAATGCTTCCCATCGTGGCCATTTTTCAAGCGCTAGCTTGCCTGGTGTGGATATACACTCAGAGTAATATCACAAACATCATATTCACCTGAGTACATAAAACCAACACAGAAAAAAAAGCTTTTAATGTCTCAATATTTAAGCATACAATATAAATGAAAAATAGCAAAATAGACCTTCTGCACGATGAACATATGGAAATTATAATAAAATATGCGTCTCAAATTAACGTTTAATTCGGATATTTTATTTTGAATGTCAGTTCATTTATGTTCAGTAATATGCAATAAGTTAAGTTTACAATAAACGTGATACACCTGCCCAATTTGCAGCTTACAAACTTATTCATGCAAATGAGTAATATATCGGTAATTGTAAGTAGGCATATAGAAAGGTTTATAAGAACAAACATGACAGCTTTAGAACTGAACTGCTGTATTACATTAACATACGGTATGCTTGTTGACGTCGGTGATATAAAAACATAGGCCGGCTTTTCCCAAGTCAGATATATGTATAACGCGAACATATCCAATAAAGTCAAGAGCATTGTTTAACAACTTATCAAAAGTGTAGGGGCGTGCTCACAAATGATGAAAAATTATGTAGCCTCTTCTGCATGCGGCTTTATAGGGGTGAAATGTGTCCAAACTCGTTCCCAAGCTCTTCTTTTTTGTGTCAGGGTTTTCTCTAAACTATTACATGCTAAGCCCAATATCTTTCCCAGAATGTATATTATTCGTTTTTAGATAATCCTTCAACAGTTTAATATAGAATTACAGTTAATTATAGGATGATGAACTTTTTAACTGTTAGGTTCGAGCTATACACCTGTTTACTTCAAAGCATACACTTTGTTAATATTCAATAAAATTCTCGAATACAGACCAACGTCTATAGCTGTCACTTCTTGATTGAGAGTGTTATTCACAAAGGCAATTTTTTAATAAAATGATTTGAGATGGTAGATCACTAGCAATCCATGTGGCATTTATAGGTATTCGAAAGGGATCCCTTTAACGGGGTTCCCGAATTATCATTGAAATGAATCAATGACATGTTAATAGTTAGTCCATTTATTGTTGGTCTGTTGGTCGTCAATGTGCTAGTAATGAGCGAGTGATTTCCGCAAAGCAGTTCATTTTCGCCCTGTTAAAATCAAAAAGTAGAATTCTATAGACATATAATACACCATTTATAGAATTAAAATTAATATGAGCATAAGGATTACATATTCATAATAATATATATTTATATATTTTTATCAATTTAAATGTATGTAAATTGATGACTTAAATTAATTAAATTTAATGGTATGATAAATATTAATTATTTATTATTTATTACAGAATTTCAGATATAATTTTAAGTTCTTATGAGTAGCTTAAAGTTAGCTGACTGCCCTTCTAACTGTAAACCTTTGTTTTATCGTCGTTATGTTGATGATTGTTTTCTGATCATTTAATCCCGTGATCATGTGCTTCCCTTCCTCTCTTATCTCATTTCCAAACATTCAAATATTCAATTTACACATGGACTTGAAAACAATTCTTCGCTCCCTTTTCTTGATGTTAACGTAATGCGTTCAAACGGCTCATTCACGACCTCAGTCCATCACAAATGCACTTCAACTGGCTTATTCACAAACTTTGATAGCTTTATTTCAATGATGTACGAAAAAGGTCTCCTCCTCTCTCTTATATCTCGATATTTCAATATTTGTTCTTCTTACATATCTTTCCAGTCTGAAATGGAAAATTTTAAGAAAATTTTTCTTCCAATGGTTATCCTAAAGCACTTATAGATAGTTGCATTAAGACATTTCCCGACAGGATTTACAACACTAAGGACAAGGTCCATACATGTTCCAAGAAAATTGTTTACTTTTGCCTTCCTTTCACTGGACATCATGGTCTACATATCCGTTCACAACTTAGTAAAGTTCTTGCTTCTGTGTATCCACATATTTCTATACGTGTTGTTTTCCGTCCCTCCTGTCGCCTTTCTAGTTTCTTTCCATTTAAAGACAGGATTCCCATTGCCCTGAGATCACATGTTGTGTATCAGTTCACGTGTCAATGCTGTAGCGCATTGTATGTTGGCCAAACACGCCGACACATTCACACACGTATCTCAGAGCATATGGGAGTCTCGCCTTTGACTGGAAAAGAACGCTCTATCTCAACCATGTCTGGTATACTCGCTCACAAACACATGCACAAACACCCAGTCTCCGTTTCTGATTTCAAAATCCTATCATCAGGCACTTCTGAGTGGGATCTTCTTATCCGTGAAAGCCTATTAATCAACTTAACCCTGTCCATAATGCTAATATTAGATCTACCCCTCTTGAGTTATTTTAGTTATGTAATATTAACCTACTATACTAACCATACATTAATCTTAACTTATTAACTAGTCACAGATAGTTGTTTTCCTTTCTCCCTATTCATTTGTTCTTTCAAACTATGTAACCGTTTTTGTAATATCAAACCATTATTTCGTAAATATATATACCATACCCTGTAAATTCATTTAGATTGCTCTGAGGATGTTGTCTTGTAAACAACGAAACGTTAGCTAATAAATTTTTTACTTTTATTATGTTTGGATTTAAAGTTATTTGCTGGGCTCTGCTCTTTATCTTTAAACTAAGATTTCCGCCTGGTGTATCAATTGCCACAGTCTTAACTAAGGTCAAGCCAAACAAAATATTTCAAATTCCAAGATGGATTCCAATGTTACATGATCCCATTATTGAATTTGACCTTGAACCTCCAACGTACCGACAAATAACAAATATTATTCGTAAAATGAAAACATCTGGCTCACCTTGTCCTCTAGATCAAATCTCCATTATAAGTTTTAAGCGTTGCCCATACCTCCGAACATATTTAACCGAACTAATTCAAGCAGTCTGGCTTGCTGGATCTTTACCTGACGAATGGAAGAAAGCTTGTACTTTATTAATCCACCAGAAAAATTATGCTAATCTCCCCAAGAACTTCCGTCCAATAACTCTTCAATCCGTACCACTGAAGGTATTCACTTCAAGTCTTCATAATGCAATGTTCTCTTACCTACTCGCCAACAACTTTATCGAGCACGAAATTCAAAAGGGCTTCACCCCTCATATATCGGGGACATTTGAACATACAGCACAAATGGCTGATATAATCAATCAAGCACGAATAAGACAGCGATCTCTCGTTATAACCCTTCTTGATCTCAAGAATGCGTTTGGTGAAGTACATCACAATTTAATCCAACCTGTTCTTGGCTATCATCACATACCTCAACATATTCAACTCATGATTAAAAGCCTTTACACAAACTTTAAAACATCAATCATCACATCTGATTTTAACACCCCATTTGGAGAAGTAGGTTGTGGAGTTTGCAGGGAGATTTCCTCAGTCCATTGCTATTTAACCTATGCTTTAATACTTTTATCCAGCACATAAAATCGGAAAAAATATCAACAGTATGATTTTTCTTATAAACTTCTCAACCCAATTCATTGGTTCCAGTTCGCCGTCGACGCAGCCGTAATAACCGCCAAGAATCTGAAAATCAACACCTACTAAACAGTTTTGCAATTTGGTGTCAATGGTCAGACATGATTATTCGAGAAGATAAATGTAGCACCTTTGGCATAAAAAAAGCTCTCACCAAATCAGTCCAGTATATTTATAATTATAATTCCAGCTATTGAAAGTGGAAAATCGTTCTGCTATTTAGGAAGGTACTTTAATTACGAAATGACAAATAATGAACATAAATCGGAATTAGTATCACTATTGACAGACCTAATGAAAGAAATAGATCTGAAGGCATTACATCCAAAAAACATGATTCTCCTCTACAGTCGCTACGTTCTTTCAAAACTCTCATGGCATTTCACTATAGCATCAATTCGAAAAACGTGGATTTCCGAAAACCTGGACTCAGTTATCAAACAATACATTCGTAAATGGCTTGAGGTACCTATTTCTGGATCACTTAGTAACATTTACCTGACCAGTAACACATTTGGTCTGTACATTATCCCCCCATCAACTAAATTCATACAATGTCAAACAACTATCCGCAGTGTTTTGAAGTCATCTCCTAACGAATCAATAACCCACCTCTGGAAGTCGACCTGTAATCATACTAACATCCAATATGATCAAGTATACGTCGACAAAAGTAGTAATGAAGTCATGCCTTAAAATTCATGAAGATAAATTGGAAAATCGGTTAAAATGTCAAGGTTCATTCTTCTCTACTCTTTCTTTCACTACTCCAAGTAAATTCGATTTGGCCAACCTGGCAATCCAAACTACCAAAAAACATTTTCAATTCACTACTCGCTACATAAACAATTCGCTACCAACCCGGAAAAACCTTCAAAAATGGGGACTCTTCGTCCTCTGAGTGCTCGTTTTGCCTTTAAACCGGAATCTCTGTTACACGTTGTTGCTGGCTGTAGTTCCTAGCTATCTTGATCGATTTACTTGGAGACACGACTCATTCCAAAATTTTATTGCTAATAACCTCCAATCAGAACATATTCAGACCATTTATGCTGACTTACCATCATTCCCTAACCCCTCTGCTATTACTGGCGATGACTTTCGTCCTGATCTACTAATTTTGACCAAAGACAATTGTCTATATGTACTCGAACTAACCGTTGGATATGAGACTGAGCTAAGGAATAATCTACAGCGCAAATACTCAAAATACAAAGAGTCAGATGATCGTAGAACAAAAGGTAAAATTGCGGCTGGTAAAGTTCATTAACCTCTCAATCAGTGCACTCGGTGTTTTTGAAAAAGAATCGTCAGATTTTATACAAATGTTGGAACATTTGAACTCAGATAAGTCCTGTGTTAAATATGCCATTAGGAAAATTATTAACATTGCAATAAGAACCACATATTACGTTTTCTGTTGTAGAAACAAGGATTGGTCGAATCCAGATTTAATGAACTTGTAGTTAGTCTGTTGCTTTTTGTATCATATAATTATGACCATATGTGTTATGTAAATGTAGTAATGTATAGTGTATCAAGTAGCCAATTGTAAATTACCTTTAACAGTGAGATTTTTAATTGTAAGTGCATAAAGAAAAAAATCATTATTATTATTATTATTATTATATTATTATTATTATTATTATTATTATTATTATTATTATTATTATTATTATTATTATTATTATTATTATTATTATTTGATTTTCTTTTTTATTAGATACATCGAGCAGAGCCGTGTTCAGACGTGCTCTATACATGTCATAGTTTTATCGCTGGTTTTGTATTTGAATCACAGTATTTCTTACTAATTGTTAAAATTTATAATCATAAAAAGATCATCATCATGATTCGTTCAAGTTTTGTTGCCATGTTATTGACTTGCGTCGTCTGTTCGTTTTGTGATGAAGACTTCGTCGCGCTCGGTCGCCATTCGTGGCGTTGTAAACAGCGGATTAACCAAGCAGAACGAGATCCCCCTGACGCTACTACAAGACAAGTGCCTGTAATGCAGTCCCCTAATGTTCCTGTGTCAAGTCGCACGGTTGTCAAATGTTGTTGTGGCAAGATATGCAAAGGGACGCGCGGCCTTAAAATGCATCAGCGCAGTTGTCAAGTGATACATGGCCTTAACGACGAGCTTTGTGCAGATCTTGAGGAGCAAATAACTACGGATAACAGCGTAAATATTTCAGAAATTGAACACAACGGCAATGATATTAATACAGTTAATTACGATAATTTTCCTGAACTGAAGAAAGGCATAAATCTCCCGAAAAATGATTCTGAATGGTCAACGGCTAATGATTATTTTAAATGTGCACTCCAGCCAAGTGATCCAATCACATTGCAAGATCTAAATTCAAAAATCAAGCTTTTAAATGACGCGATATACAGCTACTTTGCAAATAATTATGGACATACTGAAACTGTACCCGACAAAAATATGGGAGCTAAATATAAAGAGTATACGGTTAAAGAGTTAAAGAAAGCTTTACAAAATTTAAAATCCAAAAAGGGTGAACTCAGTGAAATTAAATACGTATCGCGTACATTGCGTGACAGGCTCCGTAACAATGGCAACGACGCCGATGACTTAAATGACAGTGAGTCGTTTGATCACAACAAATATCTGGAACGAAGCTTTTGGGGCTATGTTAAAAATATAATCAATAGAAAAGACGCAGTATTACCATCATTTAACATGACTGATTGCCTTTCTTATTTCTCTAAATCTCTGGCTAAAATTAATCCTAACAAGCTATTTGTAATTCCCAGCTGGATCCCAAAGTTATCTGATCCTGCAGTTCAATTTAACCTTGACCCCCCGACCTATCAACAAATTACAAATGTTATACGCAAAATGAAATCGTCTGGTTCTCCTTGCCCTCTTGATCAACTTTCTATAATAAGTTTCAAGCATTGTCCTTATCTGAGAACTTACCTTACTGAGCTAATTCACGATATTTGGCTATCTGGAACTGTCCC